>NDGM011182544.1:0-16631 GCA_002564305.1 Octomys mimax | reverse complement strand
ATCTAGTAGTGAGACCCTGAACACCCTGTAGACCCTTCCTTAAAATACAAAAATAAATAAAAACTAAACATACAACTGTTATATAACTTAGTTATTGTCTTCCTGGGTATTTCTTCCAGAGGAATGAATGAAAGTTTATGTTCTCACAAAACTTGTTCATTAATGTTTGTAGCAACTCTATTCATAATAGCCAGAAATTGTTTTTCAAAAGTAAAGGGTTAGACATGAAAGAATAATGAACTGTTGACATGCACAATAGCCTGGATGAATTTCAGGAGAATTAGTCTGGGTAGAAAGAAAAAAGTCTGGTCTCAAAGAGTCACATGTCCTCGGATGAAATATATATAAAATTCCAGAGATAGCAGAAGTACTAGAAATAGAGACTAGTCATGGCCAAGGATTAAAGGTGGAGCAAGGGAGTGGGCATTGGGTATGGATGTGAAGATCCTGGTTGTTGATGGGAAGCAGCTGTGTCTGGCCTGTTCTGATCGGACAATAGTGTAGCACCCAGATACTGTGTGGCTTAAATACCCACAATATCTCTGTTATTTCTTACAACTTCATATGCAGGTGGACTGCTCTCCAAATGTTTCATTACACTGGGACACTCATCAAGTTTTAAAAACTAAGTGCTACAGAGCAATATGTAATGCAGTACAATTTATCATACCTAGATAGGGTGCCAGAGAAAGTCTTTCACCGAAGATGACAGTTAAGTTGATCTGTGAGTGACAAGAAAGAGTCAGGTATGGGGAGGAGAAAGTGTTTCTCCCAGACAGACAGACTCAGAAACATCACTCTGTGAATGCTATAGTTGGACATCACTCCCTGTGGTTTGGAGAATACTGGCGAGCTATCCCAAGCTGCCTCCACAGTGTGCACAGCACAAGCCATGGTCTAGAGGGTTTGAACTATCTCTGGCCATTCTCCTTCCAGTGTAAAGCCACCTTAGTGTTCTTACATTGAGGAGCTTTTGAGAAGTGTGTTGAATGTTTAAGTGTAGAAAAGGTTTATGTCATTAATCCCCCACACACACACCGAGAATACTTCTTTTCACTTAAGAATATCCACACTTCTTCTTCGGGGTCTTGATGGTAAGTAATAGCAATGTGCCTTTTATAGCAATAATTATTTTTAAAATTTAAACATTCACCATACATTTGGCTCTTCTATTATCTGCATCCAAAGGATTGTTGTAGACAGGCTCCAAGGGGTGCAGAGTGGGCATCTTCAGGCAACATGCACCTGTACACATTTGCTGAAGTACCAACTGCAGGTATTTCTGAGGTGCTTTGAGCACTGGAACTTTGTAATTGCTTTACTTCATTTGACTCTCACCACTGCCCTATGGGGTAGGGTTTATTTAACACCTTTGTTTCCACCTTTTACACAAAGACATTAACACAAGAACAAGTTAAGTGATGCACTTAGCTGTGTTTCATGTGATAGATTTGGGACCTAAATCTGGTACCTACAACTCTACAGTCCACAGTTATTTCCATGGGCATTGTGCTATATGGGAAGACTGTACAAACTTTTTTAAAAACTGCTTTCTAGATTATTAAAGAGCTATGATTAGCATATTATATTATCTGCAAATATTAGCAATATTTATCAGCTATAAACAGAAAGTATTTTTTTATTCCTTTCAATGAATATTAGAAAGCTAATCGAGAAGAAAATGTTAATCTCCTCCTTTATTTTAAACCATTTCACCAGCATATTTTACTAAATAATCTTTACCCTCCCACTTCTGGTTTTTGGGTTTTTTTTGTTGTTGTTGTTGTTTTTTTAATGTATTTAGCACAGGGTCTACAGGGTCTCACTACACAGATCAGACTCATAATGAGCCTTCCGGGCTTTTAGGCCTCCCAGTCCTGGGATTACAGGTGGGTGCCACCACGCCCAGTCTCATTCACTGTCTCAGATTGTCTTGAGGGCGGGGCCGGCAAGGCAGGCTGGGATTGAACCCCCAGCCTTTGCATCTGTCTAAGCAGGCGCTTCAATCGCTGAACTATCTGGCCGGCCCCTGATGTGTTTTGGTGTAAGCCAGAATGGGTTTCTGTATATCCAATTGGCTTAATCAACATCAATATAGGTAGTACAGATTTTTGACTCTTGTAAATTTACAATATTTTTAAATTTACAGATAGAAGATTTTATCTCATTATTGGAGAGAGTGGTTATGAAGGCCTTTTAAAATTGTGCTTTCTTAAAAAATAAAAAAATATATATTTTCTTTAAAACATCACTTCTATATGCACTCTCATGTTTATTTTAGCATTATTCAAAATAGGTAGTATATGGAATCCACCAAAGTGTTTAACCAAGAGGGCATGAAATAAAAGCACACACAAAAGACAAACATTGCATGGTCTTATTTGTTTGTGGACAAAAATTCAAAACATTCATCTCGCTGAAGGGAATAGCGGTCACCAGAAACTGTAAAGGGCAGAAAGGAGACAAGGCAGGAAGGTAGGGCACCAAGGGTACCAACAGACACTAACATTCAGTTAGAAAGAAGGAATTAGTTTGGTTTTCTGCAGCACAGTAGGGTAACCCAGTGTTATAAAAATCTGTAGTATATTTCAAAGTAAGCAGAAGAATATGGAATTATTAACTTAGAAAATGATTCAACTTTCAAGCAGTGGCAGTGCTAGTTGTCCTGATGTCATCATTACCCATCATATGTGTCAAACTATTATGATGTGCTCCTTCAAGAGGCACTAATATTATTTCAGCAAAAATTAGTAAACACAACAAATCACCTCTTACTTGATGAGTAACTTTTTATGTGTAGTGAACCAAAACACAAGGAGGAAGAGCTAAACCCACATGGTAGGAAGTAAAGATGTAACAGACTTCAGAGGCGTGATTAGAATCTTTTCAGT
Organism: Octomys mimax; assembly: GCA_002564305.1. Lineage (NCBI taxonomy): Eukaryota > Metazoa > Chordata > Mammalia > Rodentia > Octodontidae > Octomys > Octomys mimax. The sequence continues at coordinate 13,740 of NDGM011182544.1, read as the reverse complement.
TAAACAGGTCCAAGGTGTGGTGCAGCACAGAATGGGCTGTTAGGTCCTCCCACTAGGGGACATGTGCTCATTGGCCAATAGACATGGATTGGGTGAGGGAGTGTCCATTCTTAATGTTGGATTCAAATTTATCCAGCACACTGATTTGGTATGTAGGTATCACTCTTTTGGCTTATCTTTGTTTCTTATAGGAATAAAGCCTCAAGAGAAGTAGAGTATGTTTGTCTTACTTCATGCTTTCTATTCTGCTCTTCAAAGTCTAAGTCTTTGATACTTGACAGATGCTTACAACCATCAGTTAAATGAATTTAACTTAAACTTATCTTTCTTTTTTAGGGGGGGGGGGTTGAGTGGGAAGCTTTAATGAAGCAATTAAAGCCTAATATTCACTAGGAAAGAGGGCAAGGAGGGATGGACACACTGACAAAAGGAAATAAATTTTTTTAAAATTTCCTTTTAATTTAATTTTTTTTCCCGAATTCATCGCTTTTTATTTTTATTTTATTTTTTTAGCAGGACTAGGAAAAGGACTTCTGTAGTTGAATGTGCTCTACTGTTAACAGGGCCTGGATGATTACTTTGTAAAGCAGATAACCCCATCCCAGCAAGATTATATTACATATAATAAGTTCTGTAGAGTCAGAACATAATCCAAGTTTGTAATACTTTATATATAGTGTCATTGAAAACCAGTGTTCAGAAATCCATAGAGTCCCACTGGATTCTAAATATCATATATGACAACTCTCATCCCATGTCATTTAATGTGGGTACAGGGAGGGGGGGTGGTCATTTGAGACCCATGACAGGGATGTACACAATCTAGACTGAGACTGGGATTATTTAACCAATTTGTGACTTGCCTGGATTAAGTTAGCTGCGCAGCTGCAAAACCCTTGAAGAAATATAGGTCCTATCATCTAATCTGTCTTTCATGCTTCACTTTTACTTGGTCAGAAATTTAATTTCAAGTCATCATTGGGCAGGAGATGATGTTCCGCTGATTCCCTGAGCTGAACGAATTAAAATTTGAAGTTCTCTTAGTCAGTAAGTGGGTAGGAGTTCATTGGACATAGCCCATTAGTCACTTAATTTTTATGCTGTATAAATGGGGCATCTCTTTGCCATTTTGCATGAAGGGACTTTATGGAAAGCCATAAAGAGGAGCAGTAAATTTATAGGCATGTTCTTTGTGACCACACCATCCCTCTGGCTGTGTCCCCTTTCAAGCAAGGATTCCTTGTAGGCAGTTTCCTGCCACCATGCCAGGGAGTGAATGTGTCCCTTAAAGTCCTTCCTGTTAAAAATGATTCTCTAGGTTCCTCCAATCTTGTTCTCCCTTCCAAACTAGCAAAATTATGGGTCTCAGCAAAAAGTAAAAGTCCAACCTGACAAGAGCTTCCCTTAATTACATCATGTAGAAATTGGTGTCATTTTTTATTATAAGAAACTGCTCGTGAGTTTCAGTGTTTCTAAATGGAGCCCCAAAGAGGAAAAGTAGTAATATTATCTTCAACCATGATAACATTCTCTCGGGAGCTTGTTCTTGCTAGCTTGGGTAATAAGACTTTGTTTTACTCTTTTAAAAGTTATTTTTAGCTGATTTAAAAAACATAAAGAATGAATAGCATGTCATGAGTAAATCCATGTATACTTTGCATGGTGGATAAGGTAAAATGTATCTCCTCAAGCATTTATTTCACCATAGTAAACATATTTAAAATCCTCCTAGCTTTTTGAAATGCACAATGCAGTATTGCTACTTGTAGTCATTCTGCTACGCAATAGCACATCTTACTTCCACCTAACTATAACTTAGTACCCATCAACCTTTCTCCATCTCCCCTACCTCCCTCTCTCTGCCTCAGGTAACCAGCTTCTATGAGATCAACCTGCATCCTAGTGCCCACATTTAAGTGAGATCTTCCAGTCCTTACCTGTGTGTGTCTGGTTTTTATGAGGATGTAGCAGGGTTACACCATGCTCTATTTTTCCTCGTAGTTCTTTACCAACAATTTAAAACACAAAGAAATAATGCATAGAACTCAGAGCAAAGTAGGGGGGAATTCTTTGAGCCATACGGAAAGAAAGGAAATTGGAATACAGTCGTTTTCTAAGGAGGGGTTAATGGTTGATAACTATTCTTGACATTAAATTTTAAATTACTGGTGACTGTAATTTAGTGAAATTTAAAAAAAAAATTTTACCACTATGAAGGTTGAAATATGTCTGACTGTTCATCTGAATTTGAATCAAGGTTAGTGTTCTGTTAGCTATTTCTTTGGCCTGAAACTTCATTAGACATTTTCTGAGAGCAAAATTAATTGATCCTGGGGGGAGGGGTGATAAATCATTGGCGTTGAAGCCAGATTGATTTTTACACAGGCTCTCACTTGTTTCAATCTTAGTGGAATTAACTCTATTAGGTTCTGGGAGTGTTTATAGGTATTATAAAACATTTACATCTTGATGTATTAAGGCACTTGAGTGGTTTTTAGCCATTATTAAGGGAATTATATTAGGATTAGTCTGCTTATCAATCTTTGTGTCTGGCACCTAGCTAAGGAAATAGCTGTTTTATCCTCATTAAGTCCATAAATAGAACTTTATTAACTAGCCCACACCAAGTGCCAAGGCTGGTGGTGAAAACCCTTTCTGCCTTGAAGGAAACTAGATTCCTGAGTATCAGAAGGTAAATAATCAAGTCCTTGACAACTTGTGAAATGCTTTCTCCGCAGAAAAGTACCCTGTCACTTTGGAGTTTAAAAATATTGCAAGGGATGTAGGTTCTATGAAAACTTTAAACAATTGGGATTGAGGGATTTAATCCCTTTGATGTACTTGTGAAATAGCCAGTAAATGTAAATCTGATTCTCAATTGGCACTAAAGAAGGAATACTGAAAGTGCCATATGGAAGATTATTAGGGGAAAGAGATAGATAAACAAAATATTAACCATTTACCACACTATACATTTGATCTTCAGTGAAGCTCTTGATGTTGGTTTGGGTTTTATTTATGTGAATTTTCTTTTGCTATCAAGATTTGTTCTAATCGGCTTAGAGGAAACCTGGCTGAAAGATTATAAACAAAAGATAATGATAAATGGTAATGTTCCCACTTGGCTACAGTTAGGGGAGAATGGAAGAGAGATTCATAATAGCTTGGTCTAGGTGAGTGTTTTTTTTTTTAATGATCTGGAAGGGAAAGTAAATTGCATGCTAATGAAATTTGCAGGCAATATTAAATTGGAAGGTGTTGCAAACAGGAGTGTGGACAGAAGACATTACACAAACCTTCCATAAGCAGGATAGAAATATGGACACAAAGGATTAAAATCTGATTAAACTTAGAAGAGACAAGCTATTACATTTTGGGAGGTGAGAGAGGAAAATAAAATGAATCCTAGAGTAGAACTGATGTCAAAAGTCAGAGGGTAAAATATGGACCGGGATAGGAAAGATGTGACAATATCATTGTAAGGGTGTACTAGTGGCATCTTCCCAAAGGCCATCTCTTGTTCTATTGCCTCAACAAAATGAGCTACAGTCCCCAAGAATATAGTTGATCCTCCTTTCTTACCACTTCTGGGGCTGCCTCTCTGCTCTCTGTCTCTCCCCATGTTTTGTTTTTTTTCCTTCTTTCCTATCTATCAACTCACCCACCCCTCGTCTGTAGCATTTATTTCTGGTACCTTTAGTAGGAGAAAGATGGAGCCAGATTGGAGAAAAATTGGCAATGGAGAATGAAACAGATTAGGGAAAGGGAAAGTTTGATTTATGAGAAGAGATTGAAGGAGTCATATTTGCATCACTTCCCCAAGCAGCCTCCAAGGGAGGACATTGATGTCCAGGCACCTGGGTGATGTAGACAGGAAGGTGGCCGTGACACTATGAAGGCCCATGAGGAGAGGTGCAGCCAGAAGTCATTAAGATAGGGAAATTATGTAATAAAAATTCATTGTGGGAGAAAATTGGGTGTTGGAAACACACCGGTCCATGTGTCTTTGCCAGTCAGTTCCTAAACGAGACATTTCTGAAGGTTCTGACTGCATTGGACTCTTGCTCACATATGAACAGGAAATCTCCCAGAGCAGATCTACCTATAAAGTATGAGGCTATTTCTTCTTCTTTGGAGTTTTTTGTTTTTTGCTTTGTTGTTGTTGTATATGTATACTAGGAAGGTGTTTGGTCTAGCTTCCTTTAAAAAAAAAAAACACTTTTATTTATTTATTTGGTACAGGGTCTCATTATGCACTTGGACTGGTAGTGATCCTCCTGTGTCAGCCTCCCCAGTGCTGGGATTACAGGTGTGTGCTACATGGCATGGCATGCACTACCAGGGATCGAACCTGGATCCCTGTGCTTGCCAGACAGGTGCTTAGACTGCTGAGCTATCTCTCCAGCCCAAACTTCTACAAGCACATGTGCATATCAGTAGGCCATTGACACAGAAATACTGGAAAGCAAGAATATGACAGCTAGTATACAGGTGATAGAGGATGTTACCTATAAATTATATTTTGTCATCCCCCGGCCTGCTGTGCTGGCCCTGCCCCTGAATTATATTGGGCATGGTGGCGTGCACCTGTAATCCCAGCACCTAGAGGCTGAGAAACATAAAGGATCACTACAAGTGTGATCTGTGTTGTGATATGCTGTAGACCCTTACTAAATACATTTTAATGCATTAATATTAAACTGATAACTTTAAAAGAATACTTGCTCTGTTCCAAAGGCAAGAACAAGTGCATTAAAGTTATTGTCCAACTGGATTGCTAGGAAAAGGCAAAGAGGTGGATGGTGTTATTTCAGATAGAGAAAGTACATCTCAGAGAGGTTGTGCATTCTGGCCATTGTCCTGCAGTGTGAAGGTGATTTTGCCTTTAGACTTCAGCATCCTCCCCTTTCAGTAACATAGCAGTGAGTCAGCAATTCAGAAAATTAGTGTGTCGAGGGAGAAATGGCTTCACTGAGGATAGGGGATTTGAAGTGCTTTGTTCTAGAACTCATGGCAGGGCAAGGAGTTGAGAACATAATAGGGATGATGTGGGGATTTTGCATTATTTTGTTTTAAGAAATAAGAAAGACTAGTAGCAGTTCTGGTGGAACCTACAGTACTGATCAGAGCAGTAGCTGAATTTTCTAAGTGTTCTCAGGGATCCATGAATATTGATGCTTTGGGGACACTTTTCATTGAATCTTCATAGAAATGAAGGTTGTGGCCATGATGCCACTGTTACTCCATACCCTGCTTGGATCTGAACCCAGGCTATTTAGCCAAGTTATCTTCCTTCTTGCCTGATTTGCATGGAGAGAAAAAATGAAGTGAGGCTCTAGGGGCCAGAAAAGGGCAGGCATTAGGAAGGTGATAACAGGCAAAACAAAGAGGTATCTTCTTTGGACTGGTAAGTTATTACCTGCTTCTGTGTAGAGAAAGTACGTTATCTGCTTCTGCTGTGAAGAGAAAGTTCCAAATGCAAGGTATTCCCTCAGTTTTATTCTTTGGAGAAGCTGCACTTTTCTAAATTCACAAATATTGATGAGTTCTTGGGAACAATCCCAGATTGTACGAACACCAGCAAGCTTGATGTCTGAGGCAGTTGGACATGTTGTAATTGAAAAGTTGAAAGACTTAGGGAAAATTTTAACAGGGTAATTTTTGTCTCCTTTTCTGATCAGCAATTTGACATCTGGTTGTGATTTTAGGGACCTCTCTACTCCTTGAATCTTCTTTTCTTAAGAGATACATAAACAATCTGCCCAGTTTTTATAACCTATAAGTTCTCAGAACAAATAAGCTTTGCATAACACCAAGACCCAATAATTTATCAAGAATTTATTATTTGCCCAACACTTCACTAAGATGCTGGAATATATTAACTCTTTTGATCTATCCTTAGCTGCAATCTAACTTACCCTATTAGCTAAAGGACTAGTAGCTTCAATTGACAGTTTACCTACATTATAGCAGATTAAGTAGTTGATATGTATTGTCACACTGTTACAAAGCGACCAAGCCAGGATTCCAGCCTCCATCTGTCTCACTGGAAAATCTGTACACTGAGCTATTATTGTACCCTGCAGAGGAAAGGTGAAATTGTCTATTTGTTCTGTGTTATCTCAGTTCTTCTCAAGCAGATTTTCAATTAGAGTGGAGACCTGCACAGTCAGAGGCCCATTTCCTTGGTTGGGTCGCAATGGGTAAACTTCAAACAGAACATGCAACGTATCACTCAGCATCACCCACAGGAGAAACAAAAGCAAATCCCCCTGAAACTCAGTTGATGAAAAGATTCATTCACTTCATAGCTGCCGCCCCTCATTCATCTCTGTGACTCTGTGTGCCATTAATGTAGCAGTGACAGAGAGTCACAGGGACACACAGAGATACTGCGGCAGTGATGACTCCCATGCCTGCACCTACCTATTTCCTTAGTCTTCTAATTAGAAGTTGCATATCTCTGGTGGGTTCTCTGTGGTTTGACAGTGAGTGGCAGAGATGTGGCACAATTACTTCTGGTGGCATTTTTAATTTGTTTCCATACTGAGCTTGTCTAATGAGAACCAACATTGTTCCTGAAGTTGTTCTTGTGTAAAGAGAAGGGCAAAGGTTTTTTTGTGTACGTGGCGGTAGTGCAGAAAGACACTGCCTTGTCTTGATCTTGGTGGGGTGTAGACAGTACTGGGATTTGTGGAGGGAGAGATGTGACTTGTCTTTAGTGTCATTCTTTAGAGAGCACTGACTGAATTAAAGTTACACAGCATCTAGGTTGTTGGTGCCCAAATGGTAGCTCATTATTCATATTGCCCCATTATTCATATTATCTACTTAGCAGCCAAAAAACATAATTCCTCTTGCAATTTTTATCTCTTTTCATTCTGTAGCTTTGCTAATGGCATTGAAATTAACCAGTTCACTAGATCTCTTTGCCTTTATGTCATCAGGACCACTCTGGGGCTAGTTCAGAAATCAATTTTTAGTCAGTTCACACCTGTACCTAAAGCAAACACCAAGGATACTTGCTGGTACACTGCCAGTATTTGGAAGAGCTGCAGTGTTAATGAGGCCCTAACATATAGTGCCCTCACTTATACTGCCTGTGTAAATGAAGCATACCTTGAAGGGTTTGGCACCCAGAACAGCAGGTAGTGTGCAACGGAGAGGAGGCTCTTGCTTCCATTCACTGGATGCCATCATTTCCCCTCATATGCCTTAGGGAGAAGCACAAGAGTAGCTCGTAGCTTTTAATAAGTGCTGGTGTTTTTCTGGAGTCAGGACAAACCAGGCATGATTCCCAGTGGTGATGAGCCCCTTGGTTTCTTTCTTGCCACCTTGTACAGCAGAGGAGCAGTACAATCACGGTGCAGATTGCCTTTCACCTTGGAGGCTTTGGTAGAAAGGGAAATGATTTCCTGATGAGTCATTGGTGTTGAGCTAAGTGGCATTCATGCTGAATTGCCGTAGAGGTACTGGGGCTCTGTTCACATTGTCTATGGTGGTATGGAGAATGCATTTTTTTTTCATTAAAGGTTTGGTAACTGCATCTTGTGAAATGTTGGGAAAACACATACTTTTCCAAATGGCTAGCATGTTTATTATCCTCTTTCCTGACACCAAAAACCCTTGGGCCTAAGTGGAAAATACAGAAACAAAAACTGAAAAGAAACATTCAAAATTAGGCAGCTTTGATCTGTGATAGCAAGGTACACATCAGAAATGTTCATGTTACTCCATCATTCTTTTTCTGCATTTATACAAGTGTGCCCCAAAAAGGAAAATGAAAAATAATGGTTAAAATATTAAAGAAACCATCACAGTGCTACTCAGGCTGGAGGTCCTATCATTTTGCAAGTTTGAAATCCCAGCTATATGGTGAACATTGTTAATCTTGAAATGTAAAACCCAAAATATTCCAAAATCAGAAGCATTCTTAATGGCAAAATGCCACCACAGGTTGCAAATTGAACATCTGAGCTCATGGGATGGGCCACAGTTATTTTGAATACACTAAAAATATTGCATCATACCTTTTCAGGCTCTATAACACATATATAAAACATCACTGAATTTCGTGTTTAGACTCGGGTCTTGTTCCCAAGACATCTTGTGTTATATATGCAAATATTCCAAGATCCAAAAGAAATACAAAATCTAAAACACTTTTGGTCCTAGACATTTTGAATAAGGTATGCTCATGCTGTATTATATATCTTAAGCAAAGTAGGGAATAAATTCTGGGCCAACTACCATGACAAAGGGACTTGATTAGAAATATGAGAACCACTGAGTGAAAAGTCTAAGACTCTTCCTAGAACATGAATTTGCACAGTCTGTGAGCCAAGCAAATGGGACAGGGACCATTCATTCCATACAGTTAAGTATAGATTTCATACTGACAGAGTATTTCAGAGTTTATGGGAGCCAAGCACCCAGAAATTGCACATCTCTATATCCAGCTAAAGATTTTCATCCCCAAAATACCTCTCAGGGGATTGATGATGGCTCTGCAAAATGAAAGATGAGACTAGTCTTTTGCCTTATGCATCCTGAAAGGCCTAAGAGCTCTGCTTTTCCTTCCAGTAAAGGACAAGCAGAGCTCTTTTTAGGATATGAACGACCATCACCTTAGCTTGGATCTCTTCCCTGCTTTTCCTGTCCCCAAGTACTAGATCATCAATCTTTGCATTTTCTGCAGTCTTCATGGCCAAGAAGGGAAGACAGGATCTGTTAGCAACATCAGAGGAGACTAATTCTATGTAGACTCCTTTTTCCTACGATGCTTTTGGTAGATGCTGTTGCTTCCCTAGGATCACTGGTTCCTACCAGGAAGCGTGTTGTTTGCATGGATGGCCCATTAACACAATATACCATCTAAAGAGGACCTCAACAGTGAATCATCAGTCACATAATTAAATAAACTGAAACTTCTTGTCCAAAAGTGGGATAACACACAGTCGGTGAAGCACTATTTATTTCAAGCCAAGCTAATATTTTCGTAGTAAACATGAAGGCAGGTGAATACTTTGCATCAAAATATTAATTATGTTCCACTTTGGCACTGATAATAAATGCTCATAATGGTCTTCTTTCCAGAAGATATCCTGAAATACACTTCAAAGCAATGCTTGGAATAATTCAAGGGAGCTCTTGAGGCTCTGCAGGAGGGCTCCACTGACATCAAAGTTAGGACACCCACTTTTAATCTCCAGCATTGGTTTCTTGTCTTCTTTGAAAGGTTCCAACTGCCAAGACTCCTTGTATCCAAAAAACATCATAAAGACGTGTTCCCAGTCAGTGGCAAATGCGCTGCCAATAACTTGGGAAAAGTTCAGAAATCTTGACTCACATGTGTGAAAACTTTTAAAATTACAACCTTTGTGTGAAGCCAACACAGGCTCCTACTACTGGTTACCCTGGATGAGTTTCTTAAAGTGGGCGAGTCTCCTTTTCCTTCTTAATGTATTGAAGATCTTAGTGCCCATCTTGCAAGTTGTCATAAGGATGAAACACGATGCATTTACTAGACTTACAATACAGTTGTCTTCTAGTAGGCATTGTAGTTCTGATGGTCAATACCACAGCTGGTAACTAGTAAGCTTATTTTTTGAGAGTTTTGGGGCACAGGTAGTCACTCGTTAATATGTGGTACTTTTACTCACATTATCACATGCCTGACTTCTCTGTAGCCCTCCTACATGGATTCTGAGCAGGTGATTATTGTGCTACGAGTAATTTCCACTATGGTCCTCTTGTTTACCTCCTGAGAAACATCCAGGGCTACCCAAAAAGAAAATATGGCCACCCCCTTGGGCACCGGGCCCCTGAGTGACAAGGACTTCCTCTGGGACTTTACACACTGGGTGACAGATACATCGGATGCCTCCCATCCAGGAGACCATCTTCCAAGAAAGATTAATAAGAGGAATGTGACTGTTGAGGTCTCTGTCCCCAGCGGTAAAGTCAGAGGTCTGTGAGAATGACCACCACGGCTTCTTGTGCAGGGCACCATTTGCTCAGTAGCTGATGATCAGGCTGGTGCAGAGATGACCTGAAGAATATGTTTAAATGAATCGATAAAGTATAGGCAAATATCCTCAAACTCAAATATGAACAGAGTTATGCACATTTTAGAATGATAACAGTGGCAAAGTCCACAGAAAAGCCAAAGCACATGTACCATACCCAAGGACATTGGTAGCCTTTTTGTTTGTTTGTTTGTTTGCTTGTTTTGTGGAGAGGTAGCAGGGATCAAACTCAAGACCTTGTGCTTGCCAGTCAAGCACTCAGCCCACTGAGCTATCTGTCCTGCCCCCATTGACAGCCATTTGATCATTACTTATGTCAGGCACAAAACAACATATTTCTCTGTGGATTCTACCTCTACAGATGAACTCAGTGAATTTACTGCTACCAGATTAAAAGAGAGGGTTAGGGGAACAAAGTGACTAATCAGCATTTGAAATGGCCAACGAATGCCACCCAAAATAGTCGTGGTGTTGCTTGCTCTATCTCATCCATCTGTTCAAGCTTGAAATTATGCTGGTTGTATTTTCAGTAAAAACAAACATGCTAACAGCCCTATATTATAACTGGTATATGAGAATATGTTTTTCACTTAACTGGCTAATGGATGTGTTTTGAGGACCTGCTGAATGTCAGGTATGGTGGTAGGTATTAGGGCTGCAGTGGCAAATACCACGCCAGTCCTAGCGGTATGGAGTCCTCTAGCATCACCTTCACAACTACTAATGTGGGGAGCACTTTAGACACAGTTGAACATTCATGAACAATTAATATGACCAAGTTTTTAATAGAAAAATAGGAATTGACGATCTCGCAGATTTCTGTCTCGGAGTATATGTGTCCATCAGAGACATATACATATATAACCATTGGCCAAACCTTTCCCCATCCCTTACTATTTGGCTACCTGAGAATATTTATGTGGAGAAATTGTAGTTGTCTAAAATTGAGAATATTCAGGAACCGGTTCAATCCCCAACACTATAGGCCATGCCAGCCTCATCCACGGGTGCGCTGAGCTGGCCAATGGAGAGCAGGTGTGATGGCAAACACCTGTAATCCCAGCTGGGGAGGCTGAAAACAGCATCACTGCGAGTCTGAGCTACATAGTGAGACTCTGTACCTAATACATTAAAATAAAATAAAGTGGAAAATATTTATTGGAGTATGAGGAAATTGTAAAATTCCCAATGTATTGCTCCTGAGCTAGTAAAAACATTGTTAGGAAATATTGGGAAAACTTAATCTTCAGGTGTTCTTTCTGGTTTGTCTTCTACATGCTTCTATTTTCCTGACAGCTTCTAAGCTTTGAAGTCGTACTGAAGAAAGACGAACAATATTAAGTATTGGTACAATTTGCATAGTGCACCTTTGTTCTCTGTAAACAACCATTGTAAGGTATTGCTGACACTGCTAAAGCAGCTCATATTCCAGTTTGTGAGTGGATGTCACTCGGCTTCGTGTGGCACCCAGATGAGATACGCATGCTCTAAGTCATCTTACATACAGTTAAAATATTCCTCCTAAAAATTCATCTCTGTGTTGTTGAAATGTATGGAGACAATTCTTGTGGTCAACAATGCTTGTTTGAATGATATGAAAAGTTATTTATAGCAATGTGTCTAAAGTAGTATTGTGCATATGAACCACCTAGGAGATCTTGTTAAAACACAAATTCTGATCAGACTCACGTTAGTCAGAGCCTAATATTCTGGGTTTTAAGGAACTTCCAGTGTTGGGATCTCACCGAACCCTAAACCCCAGTTTGAGTAACAAGGATTTTGACCATGAGAGTGCCACAAACCACACTGACTACTGGGTGTATATTATTTCATTACAATTCACGTAAATCTGCCATGGAAGGGTGTGTTATCATTTTTATTGTCAACACCTTATAGAATGAAACAATGACGTTCCTTTAGGTAAGATGCCTTGTCTAAGTCTCATTTTTGGGAATCGGCAGAAGTGGGTTTTGAACTCAGGTAACTGGGCTGTAAGCTCAGGCTGATAGGCACTCTGTCCACTCCCATGGTCATTTCTCCAGTGGTGGGAGTGAGGTCTTGGTCAGTAGTCAAAAGGTGGGTAAACATCTCCATGTTCTGGGTGAATTTTCTGGGTGAATTTTAGAGATGTTTTTGGCAGTCCCTGTCTGGAATGGCCAGACTGGTATCCTGGGATTTTCTGGCCTACAGGAACTAGCAGTAATTCCCAGACATTAGTTTTCAAGGTAGTGCTTCTCATTAATACTCTCACCCCCAGGAGGATACAGAACCTATCTCTTTAGTTCCCAGCAGTGTGAGAAAAGTAGGCAGCAATTGAGTTCAGCTCCAACTTTGAACAGGACAAGCTTTTGTCATTTTTACCAACTATGCCCTTGATTTGTGCACAAGTTATGGAATAACTTTGGTGGGGGGCTATTTTTAGAATAACAAAGAAATGTGCAGATCTGTTTAGTAATGGGAATGATCTTGCCTCTGAATGACACTGTTGAGCGATCTTCGAACAATAGGCTTTTTCTGTGAAGATGTCACAGAGGTATTGTTTCATTGATTTGTTGGGAAGAGTGGTATAGATTGATGGAATAAGTTGGTGTTCTGTCTGTGATTGGTGCTGCAAAGAATAAAACCCCACTGGTATACCTTTTGCATAATCAATAGGGAGTGAGGAAGTCATTCATTTCAGCTGGGGTCCTGGATGGCACCATCCTAATCAGCCCTATTTGAATCACAGCAGTCAGAGGAAGAAAGATATTCATGCATCTGCTCATACTTGTGTTACAGACCTGTAGCTGTTTGCTGAAAGTAGCCAGTCCTCTGGTCCCTTGTGCTGCTTTAATTGAGCATCTCTCTGTCTACTGGCTGTCCAGCATCTATTTAATTCCACAAACAAAACTAATTTTGACCTAAAACATAGCTGGCTGTGGTAGCAGAAGATGCATCCAGTGAGAATGGTAAATAGGAATAGATGCATCATGGGGGAGAAATACCTTTCAAGGCTCTTTGAAGGAACAAAATAACACAAATGTCTTTTGCATGTAGTTAGGATTGAAAGCCATCAGTAAAAGAGAGCAAATTGAATGAGTAATATGACGAATCAGCCCACAATAAGAAAAGAATAATTTCATGAAGAATCGTAGAAAGAGAGGGAAAGTTTGGGAATCTAAATGCCTTTGATGGTTGAGAATAAAATGGGACTATAACAGCTTAATGAGGGGAATATAGAGTAGGGGTAGGAGAATAGGTAACAAGATCATAAGCAATAACAAATGCTTTTAAGAAAAATGAGTTGAAGTTTAGAAATGCAGAAGATTGTGGCGACAGCATTTTTAGACAAGGAAAGAGCTATCGTTTGGATCGTTGCATTTAAAAAAAAATCATTTTGTGAATTCTGCCACTTTGCCTGCAAATGAAAATTATCCTTATATATAATAAGAACTGACAAGGATTTTTATGATAAATAGCATTAATGTCATATGAATAAAATATGGAATGTGGGAAGCAAAAGAAAGTAAGGATGTAACAGTCTTTCTATTGAGGCTAAAAAGAATTCAATGCCTATGGGCGAAAAGAAGTCAGACTTTAGCTCGTGTTCAGTTCAAATTGGTGGCGCTGGTTTCATTGTTATGTAAAATATACAATTACAAATGAAGGGTGTATGGTGCCTCAGGTCTGCACCTTGTACAGCTGTTGACCACTGGGAGGAATATATGCAGAG
>NDGM011182543.1:0-10351 GCA_002564305.1 Octomys mimax | reverse complement strand
CCGCGCTCACCTGGCGGGCAGGAGCGGAGGGGAGGAGGGCTGCGCCGGGCCAGGTCAGGCAGGGTGGGGCTCGGCCGGGCCGGTGTCCGGGACGCGGCGGCTGCGGCGGGCGTGGGCGTGAGCTGCGGCCGAGCCCTGGCCGGCGCCCTGGAGCCCAGCGCCTCCGCTACCCGGACTGCGGGCACCAAGGGGCGCACAACCGGCGGCTGGGTCGAGCCGCTCGCGGTGCCCGGACCTCGGTTCCCGGGGTGAATCCGCCTCTCTGCTTTCAAAGATGGCATTTCCTGGGCCTGGCACGAACTCCAGCGCCAATAAATCCTCCCCATTCCGCGGGCGATAAGGAATGATTTATCAGGTAACTGCGGTGAGACAGCTGCAGTGGAGAGGGAGGGGGTGTATGTGAGAGCGCCTAGCTCCCCGGAAATTCCCGTTTTCTGACCACTTAAACTTGCTGAGAAGTTGCTGTTGCCTTAAAAATTCATGGGGAAGTTGAGACAACTTGACACCTGGGTTTTCCGAGGTGGTGGAAAGATCCTGAGTCTGGGAAACTGGAGACCTCCGTTCAAGTTGGGCACCTTTATGCCCGCTGGTGACCTTGCGCGAGTCTTTTAACCTCGCTGAGCCTCCACTTCCTCCCCTGCAAACAGCCGGTAATAATGCCCACCTCGCTAGGTTGTTGGTGGATTAAGTGGGATAAATTATGTGGAGGTGTTTGGCTCTGTGCCCGGCACAAAGCAAGCAAGCAGTTGGCGTGATGTGAATTTAATTCATTTAGAGACCCTCGTGACTCCCATTTCACCAGGAAATTAGAATTAGGAAAGCGTCTTCAGGGCCTGCTTTTGTGCCCAGGAGAACTTCTGCTGTAGGCAGAGGCTTTGGAAAAACAAATCAGCTGAATTGTAATCAGAGAGCACCTTCTTTAGAGGCAGCTTTATGTGTTCAGAAACTCCAGAAGTTGGCAGTTCGGCTTCACTTACACAAGAGCTGTTTTGCAAGACGACCATGTTTAAAGCAAATGATTTGAGAAAGGAAAGCTTGGGTAGGAAGATTTCTGTGCTTCCCAGACCTGATTTTAAGTGATTATTTGGATTAAAGTTTGTCAGCTTCACACAGTTGACATTTAGGTCTGATAATTCTTTGTCCTTTCGTGCATTGTAGGATTCCTTGGTCTCTATTCTTCAGAGTACAGTACAGTCCCTCTCCCCTAGTAGTGCCAACCAGAAACGCCCCCAGCTCATCAGCCCCTACCGTGTTTCTGCTCCTTTAGAATCACCAATTTAGATAATTTCTGCACTCTGTCATTAGTCTGGGTTGTTTGAGAATTTTCTCTTGTACTTTTGTAATAATACTCTACTTTTGCCTCCCCTGACAGAGCTGTAGAGAGTGCATGTGTCATCTCTAATTTTTACAACTTCCCCTCTGAGATGGTGTTACTGCCATTTTACAGTTGAGGAAATTGAGGCTTTGAGTAGCTGGTTACACAGTGCCTGGCATGCTAGGGGAGTAGCCTGAGCCTTCTAGTTCCTTAGGTCTTTTTCTTTGCCATCAAGGGACTCTTTGATGTATAGAGACCTTCACGTAGATGACTTTCCTGATGATTAAATCAAGATGTAGAGCATATTGGCAGCTGGAAACCTTTCTGAGATTGACTAGTTGAAAATTAACAACAGTAAGCTATTATCTGACAGAGAGTAGGCTGTTCTAGTTAAATATTCTAGTTTATAGCACGCTCCCATAAATCTCGCATACAGTTAATGGAATACCAATTTGCAGAAAATCAGAGTAGAATAAACCATGCCTAATACTTCGGATCGATCCTGCATGGTCTCTGATGCCTTGCCTTCTCCTAAAAAGGACTCTTATATACAAATTAGACATTAGGGCATGCAAAAAGGTCAAGTTCCTAAAGGCATTTGGGAGTAGCTGAGGCTGCCGTTGAGCAAGCATTTACTGAGCTGCTTCTGTGTGCAGGTGCAATGCAGGGTGGGAATGCTGAGTGGGCTGCTCAGGGTAACTGGATGAGCCATCCTTCCCACCCTGTCCAGGAGCCAGTCATAGGATGGGTCCTCAGACAGCTTGAGGCAAGAGACAAGGACCAGGTGACCCTGAGGCAATTCAGGTTCCCACAGTGCGTCATCTTACCATGCCAGAGGTTCTCTGGTAGCTTTTAACATTCTCATCTATGTTTTAGGGACCTGGTCACAGAGAAAAGGTCATGGAAAGTCTTATCCTGGAAAGATGTTGGATAATTGGTAATTGGTGTCAGGATGGCAACCAGCTCTCAACTGTTGCCTGTGCACTGGGAATTTAATTACAGTGCTGTTACCCCCTCTTCCCATCCCTCTGCAGATGAGCTAGAAAAGATAGTGTGACCTGAACTTTAGGGCCAAGCACACAAGGAATATTGTTTTCTAGAATGGATATCATCTGACAGAGGAGTCCCAGCTTTGGGAATTGGAGACAAGAAGATATGGTATCTTCCTCTCCCCCAACGCACAGGCACTGTATAGCAAGTTAGGAGGAGACCAGTGATTTATAGTTCCCTCTTCCTTTAACCAAGAGACCTCCTCTTGTCTGTAATCCCCATGCTTACTGTCCTGCCATCAGACAATGAGTTCCTGGAAAGCAGGACTGACGCCTCATCTCTCCTAGGGTCGTAGGGGCTGGAATGCCAGAGGTGCTGCACTCAGCATGTTCTCTGTCCTGGCTTGGCCCTGACTCAGGGCAGCTCACCAGCCTTAGGCTCCTCTTTGCAACTTGAACACAAATGGGGTGGGGCCAGGTCATGTCCATAACGTTCTTTTCTGGGCCCAGCAAACCTCAAGCTCTGATCTGACAGGTGTCTCCTTTCCTGCACCTGAGAGGAAGACTTAATCTGATCTGGCCGTGACTTTTTTTTTTAATGTATTTGGTACAGGGTCTCACTACACAGCTGGAACTCATAGTGATCCTCCTGTTTTCAGCCTTCCCTCCCCTGTGATAGGTTCTGTCCCTAGTATAAATTGCTACAATCATTATGGTAGTCATCTAATATGTCTGATGCCCTTAAAACAAAAGCCCACCCTACCCCAAGACCACCTCCCCCTTCTTCAACTCAGCCCAAGTAGTTGTAGGAGTAATTTCCTTCTACCTTTCCGGCCACCTCAGGGAGGACCCCCAATCAGCTCCCTCAGGTATCAAAACCCCCCTCCAAACTCCACCCCTGGCAGAAGGTCATAAAAGCACAGTGTCCCTCTGTTCCAAAGGATGAGAAAATTCCTCATTCTTCCCCACATTCTCTCCCATGTCCTCAAAGAAAATAAAGCCACTTTTTTTTCTTTCTCTGCGTGTTTCTCTGCTGCGCCAAGAACCTGTCACCTAGCACTGGGATTACAGGTGTGCGCCGTAACACCTGGTCTCAGTGGCTAGCTCATCATGCCTGGGGGTGGGGCCAGGGACCAAACCCCACCCCCTTGCACTTGCCTGAAAGGGTGATTAGTCCACCAAGTTATCTCACCAGCCTTTTTTTTTACTTCCAAGACCCAGAAATCTTGCATTTCTAGAACTTCTGCTTGTGCTTGCATCAGAAGCCTCCTTCCACTTCCTAAGTTAACTAGTTACTCTAAGACCAGCTGTGAGTGCAGATTAAACAGCAAGCTCAGACATTTGTTGAGTTTTCTGCTGTATGTTAGGCTCTAGGGCTGCAGAAAGGACCCTGTCTTGGATTCATGGCACATTAGATAATCTGTGTGTGTGTGTCTATCTCCAAAACATCCATTTTCCATTCATCTAATAGCTTCTCCAAACGGGATTAAGCCAAATGCAAAAAATACTAAATGAAGCAACTGCTCATCCTGAGGGGCATCCAGAAATACCCTAAGGAGTAGTTGACATTTACAGTACACCTTGAAGATAGAGAAGGCACCGGGGTACGTAAGATGACCAGAACGGGCATAAAGAGACCTTGCGTATTGTGGGCATGCTGACTCTTTTCTTTAAAGGGAAGGTCTTGCTATATCGTCCAGACTGGCTCAAGAGCTGCCGTCGCCTTAGCCTCCCAAGTAGCTGGGATGGCAGGCGCACTCAGGCGCAGACTCTCGGTGTGAACAGCACAGGACTCCCTCCTGCACTCGGGGCACCCTAGCAGGTCTGTCTGGGGCCAGGCCTCAGCCAGGGCAGGGCTAAGTGCTAATTCTTTTTATCTTCCCCAGTTGAGAGTGATGCCTCTGGCTGGCCTTTGAGGCTGGAGGAACTTCTGCCAGGGACACCTTGGAGATTTGTTTGACTTGAGTGTAGTGTTTGCTGGCTGCCCGGCACAGTTGTGAATGCTTTCCTAACATTAACTTAACCTGTGTGTGCCTCACTGCTTGGTAGGTAGCAGGGGCAGAGCTTATCTGCCCTGCATGCATCCCTGTGTGTGTGACGTTCTGATCGCGGGGCAGCTACCACTGGCTGGAGTTGACATCAGTGTGTGGAGAAGCAGCCCCGACTGAGCGTGTGAGAGTGCTGAGTGCTGTGGATTTTTCTCTCTGACCTTCTTTCCTTCAGGGGGCCAGCAGCTCTCTACTGTCTGCATTTTCTGCACCAAAGACTGAGCTCTGTAGCCTGAGAAGGAAAGAAAGAAAACGCATTGCCGCTTTGTGCAACAGGAGGTTTGAGAGGTGTTTGGATGCAGAGAGAGTGGAATTTTTGAGACATTTTAATGGTTTATGTGGAAAGTTAGGACAGAGGATTTGCAGTTGGGATGGTCCTGGAAAATTCAGGTCCCATGACTTACTGTCGGGACACGCAAGCTTTCAGCAAATGTTTATGCAGCATGTAGTTTGGAGTGACTTTCTGTACTTAGCCTCTAGGTCCGCACATGGGAACAGTTGGTGCTTTCTGGCCTCTGCCTGTTGCTGGTCACCAGCCCCATTGTACAGATGCAGTGAGAAAACTGAGGCTCTGAGAGCTGGTAGGGACCCAAAAGGCACAGTGTTTAGAAGCTAGGATTTCAATCCAAAAAACCACATCTGCCTGTGGACAGGTGATTTATCTGTCAAGTAGAGGTCATTGCAGAACCAGTTTCCTGTAAATTGCCTTTGAAACCAGCTAAGGGCCCACTACAGTTTCACAGAGGGTCCCTTCCCTTTGGGGCTAGAGCCCTGGCCCCCTAGACAAGAAATTTGGGCTGCCGGGTCACTATAGGGGCTGTATACTAGCCCACCCTGAGACTCAGAATTGCTGGAAGGGCCAAGTGGTGGGATCTAGGGTCACAAAGGGACCCTGCCTGGCTGGGTGCCATGCATGGGCAGGGCCCTTGCCTTGGCCATGGGGTGTGGAGACCTGGCCTCCGCATCTGCTGCCTTCAGAATAGTTGGCCTCAGGAGCTGGCCCAGAGGTGCTTGGTGAGAGGCGGCAGCCAGCGCTGTCAGCTGCCCCTGAACACTCGCACAGCGGGCCTGCAGAGGCAGCAGTGGCTGCCCTGCCCTATCCTTCCCTCCCCACATCTCGTTGCCAAGTGTTTATGTTGTGTTTGTAGAAAATGAAAATGTCCCAGAGCAGCAGAAGAATGTTAATGGTGCTTCTGGAGGCAGCTGTCGCCATGCCCGCCATGCTCAGTCGTGGCCTCCACATGCCCTGTCACCCTTCCAGTCTGTTCCCTACTCTGCTGCTCTTAGAGTAAAACCAGCAGGAACCTTCTTGGGATCTCCCTCAGGTGTG
Organism: Octomys mimax; assembly: GCA_002564305.1. Lineage (NCBI taxonomy): Eukaryota > Metazoa > Chordata > Mammalia > Rodentia > Octodontidae > Octomys > Octomys mimax. The sequence goes on along the minus strand of NDGM011182543.1, from coordinate 4,669 downwards.
CTTCGGGCCCAGGCTCCCCCCAGCCCTGCCTTGCTGTGTTCCTGCCAGGAAACTGTCTGTCTTCCTGTGTGGTGTCCTCCACGGGGTTGCACTATGTGCTGTAAGTGCCAGGCCACCAGGGTGCCCTCCTGCATTAGCACCTGTCTCCACAGCTACCCTGTAAGACCTCCAAAGGCAGGATCTAGCCCATTCCCTCTCACTTTCTGTCTCTGTCTCTGTCCCTCTGTCTCTGACTCTGTCTCAGCTTTCTTCAAACTTTTCTTTTTTTCTTTCAGCATTTTATCTGACCTAGTTCAGACTTACTGAAAAGTACAAGAACAGAACAAAGAACTTCCGTGTCCTCTTCACCTAGATTTCTTCCAGCTTACCACTATGTCCTGTTTATTTTATCCTCCTCAGTGTACGCTTTTTACCAAACTATTTAAGGATCATTGATAAGCTCTTTCTTTCCTTTTTTTCAGAACTGGGGATTGAACTCAGGCCCTTGCGCTTGCCAGGCAAGCGCTTATTCTACTGAGCCGTCTCCCCAGCCCCCAATAAGCTCGCTCTTTCCCCCTTAGAGTATTTCCTAAAAGCAGTGGCAATCTCTTAAATACAGTACAAATTTCAGGGCCACGGAATTAATGTTGTTATGATGCTATTACCTAATCTATAGATCCTGCCACTTATCTCAATAATGCCTTTTTTACAGCAAAGGAAATCTATAACCATGCGTTGCGTTATCTTGTCTTCTTAGTCTCTAGTTTTAGAATTAAAACAGTTCCTCAGCCCTGCTTTGGCCTTCGCGACCTCTACAGGGGTTGGACTTCACCAGTCAGTTGTTTTGTCACACAGCCCTCACTCTGGGAGTGTTTTCACTCACTGTTGTGTCTCCCGTACCTGGATCTTCAAACACACTCAGTAAATATTTGTTGAATGAGGCGAAAGTGAAATAGAAAGAGGTGGACGGAGAAGAGTCAGCAAGGTTTCTAACTTTCCCTACCTCTGTCCTTTTCTTTGCTGGGAACTGTTGATATTTTTTGCAATTATACTGGAAATAGGCTTGAATCCTGCTATTTTTATAACAATATTTGCACCCCCAAAAGAAGTCATAAGACTGGAAGCCTGCTGCCTCTGCAGGTATATAAGCAGGTGCCGACTGACAGCTTGGGAGGGAGGTGGAGAGGCAGATGGAACGTTTGATGAGCGCCAAGACTCACCCCAGAGGCTTCTCCCAACCCCAGGCAGTCTTCTCCAGTTGCACCTCTTAACTTTGTAGGCTTAGGGCCCAAGAATAAAGTAGCTACAATTTATCATGTAAACCAGAACATTTTGAGAACAAATGGTGGTGCTTTTAATAAATTTGTCTCATTGCAGGCTTCAGCTGGGAGAGCCCGGGGCAGGTGAGGACATATGGTCACCATACCTGAGCGAGCGTAGCTTTGAGGTCGAGGTTCATGCCCAGGACACCAATCTGGAAACCTCCCCAGCACTAGGAATCCTATACCTGCTTGAAGATAAAACTGGCCAATGGCCTTGGCTGCACCAGTGTTTATGCCTTTGGCCCTGTGCCTCAGTGGCCGTCTGCCCCCAGGTGTGCCCCTCCCTATCTTGCTCCCACCGCACCAGCCTCTTTAAATTTAGCGCTTGCCTCTCTGTGTTTTTTTTCCTGCATGAGAAACTGGAAGAACCTGGAGCTTCACATCCGAGCTAGGTGAGGGAGGGCAGGACCGGTGTGCAGTAAATGCACGTGGGGGAAGGCAGCAAGCTGACCAGGCCTGAATGGAAGTTGAGAGCCGGGGTGTGTAAGCAGCGTAGGGCAGGAGGCTCGCGTCCTTATCCTCTCTCCCCTAGTACTCCTAGTCCCCTTCCAGCCCTAGTTCTAGGATCAGGACTTAGTCACCAGCCTTTGGCAGAGGCAAGAAAACATGTGGTATCAGGGACCTAGGCCCAAGGGCAGGGGCATTAGGTACAGACAGGGCTTTGGAGCCAAGGCCAGAAACCAGCCTCCAAGGATGCTAGTAACAGGGTCGCCACAGCCATTTATCCTGAAGTCTGGATTCATTACATCAGGTGGGCAGAGACTGGGCACCGGTTGGCTCTAGGCTCAATCCAGGCTGCCAGGCCCTTTTTTGGCCCAGAAGAAAACCCCCCTTTAGCTTCTTGGGTTAAGAAATGTGTGGCAGGATGCAAATGTGAAGAAATAGAGCTGTTTTCTAGGAATTAGCCCTGTCATGTGGACTCCCTCGGGGAGCGGGGGGTGGGGCGATGTTTTTATAACTCTAGGCATCAGTGGCTTTCGTGGAGAAGCAAGTTAATGAAAGATGTTCTCAATTCTTCAACTGCAAAGTACTCGCCCTGATGCACACTAGAAGAACTTTCTAGTTAACCATACTGTTAGATTTTACTATTTTAAAATGCACCTTTCCACACACAAATACATAAAAGCATTTAGTTCAGGGTCAGTTTTTTACAGTAGAGTTTCACATACTGTCAAAACTGAAAGAGACTTAGACCCTTACCTGTTGCCTCTCATCACGGGTAAGGAAACTGAGGCCGTGAAAGGAATATAACATGCTTGAGGCCACAGTCCGTAGCAGAGCAGGGGCTGGTTCCCGCATCTTAACCATTTCCAAGCTCCAGATCCTGAGTGTGTTTATAGCTCTCATCTGAGTGAGTATATCAGAGAGGCTCTATATTTTTATTATTTTCTTAGTGCCCTTTGGCATTTCTCTTACTATAAAACAAGGTGTAATGGTATCGAAGCATCTCTTGTGAAATATGCATAGCTTAGAATTTACCAGTGAACCATTTTTAGGTGTATGGCTTGGTAGCGGTAAGTGCATGCACGCTGTTGGGCGCTCACTGCCACTGTCTCTCTGCATCTTGGAAAATGGAGACTGTACCGCAAAAAGACAGCTGCACATCCCTGCCTCCTCCCGCTGCTGGCAGGCACCATGCTGCTTTCTGTCTCTATGAATTTGTTCTTCTGTGTCTGAGTCACATGGAATAGTGTCTGACATTCACCTGTATGGTAGCATGTGTCAGAATTCCTGCGAAAGGTTGACTAACATCCATTGCTTGTATGTAGTATGTTTCCTTTACCCATTAACGGACACTTGGGTTGCTTCTCTTAGTTCTTGTCAGAATGCTTCCATAAGTACAGGTGCACAGGAAGAGGTAGTTTTGGTTAACTTGCTACTTTATGTGGAATGCTAAGGCATTTGTACTAGTCTTTTCTACTGTCAGCAGTCACCACATAGCCCCACTTCTGTTTGACCGACACTCACTTTGACGTGATGGCCAGGCCTGCTCACTAAAGAGCAGGGGTCAGTTCTCAGATGTCAGCACCTTGGGTCTCTGTGGTGTGGCCATTCAGGAGAAGTCGCTGTTTACCCCAGGGCTTCTGTAAGGTGATTCTTCCTGCTCACCCCACTTTTTCATTTTTTTTTTCCCCCAGAACTGGGGATTGAACTCAGGCCCTTGCACTTGCCAGAGAAGCACTTATTCCACTGAGCCATCTCCCCTCACCCTACTTTGGTCCATCCTCTGCTGTCAATTTCTTTATGCTCTACCGTCCAGCAGGCCTTCCTGAGAGAACTGACCTAGCTCCATTGTCAGAGGCCGCCAGCTCAGTGCCATCCACCTGGCCATCTCTGGGTTTCTCTGGTCCTGTGTGCATTGCTTCTGAACATCTCCCGCATGTCCCCAAGGTCTCCCTTGCATGTCCAGGGCACAGCTCATTACCTTCTGCCTTAGCAGTACCCTCTCCATCAGTGATGGCTTTCCAGCCTGGGAACACCAAGGTCACCCATCTCTGCACCACCACCCCCCACCACCTCCTATCCCTGCCTTGGGCAGGTCCTGCTTGTACTCTCTCAGCAATCCCTCCTCCAGGATTTCTGCTCTCTTCAGCTGATTTTTGCATATTTTCCCCATATGCCTCTTCTTTTGCTTACTGTCACCAGTAGTGAGGGTGTACCCCTTCTGTGCCACCAGAAACTGCTCCCCTGAGAAGCACCTGGGTCACCTATTCTCTGCAGGCTGTGTATACCTGGGCTCCATGCCCCCAGCTTTCCACAACCCTGTAGACCTTTCCTCGGAGCTGGGGCTTCCCAAGCTTCCAGGTTCAAATGGAGACAAGCATTCAGTGGGCTGGAGTGGGCGCCCAGATGTCCCCAGGTGGTGCTGATACAGTGCACAGGGAGCCATGGGTGGAGCAGCAGGATTTGGGTGGAGCTGCGTTTCATGAAGCACTGCACGCCTGTTTCCAGTCTATTGATAGTGCAAGAATTTTTAAGTTTTGTGTTCTAATTTTAACATTTCCTGTTTTTGTTTTGAGTTTTTGTTTTCTTTTGTTTGAGACAGGGTCTCACTGTGTAGCCCAGGCTGGTCTTGAACTCACAGCAGTCCACTTAGCTCAGCCTCCAGAGTGCTGGGATTATGTGTTACAACTGGGCCCAGCTTAACATTTTCTGTTTTTTGTAAAGTTATGTTTTCAATCATAAAGGCTTATTCTTTGTTGCATAATTATTTGCTACTGAAAGAATTTTCAGAGATAAGAAAGGCTTCTTCTGTTTTCTTAAGAGTGCAAGGATGGGAGTGAAGAAGCCGGGGAAATGGCTCAGTGGAATAAGCACTTCCCTGGCAAGTGCAAGGGCCAAAGTTCAATCCCCGGTTGCACCAAAAA
>NDGM011182541.1:0-11246 GCA_002564305.1 Octomys mimax | reverse complement strand
TGCTACAAAATTGCTTCCTGGTTCTGGATGAAGACTTGGGCCCTCCTCTGGTGCAGCCTGGACCTCCCACCAGGGCTTGGGAAAGGGACAAGTGGAACTTGGCCCTGTGACGGCCGCGGGGTCTTCGCCCACTGCCACAACAAAATTATCCATTTAAGCACTTGCCTTTCTCCTGCCACTTAGTGAAAGGCTTTTATTGTGGCCTATTTTGTATCACAATCTTGTTATCCCTCCCCACCCCCAAGCTGTAAGACTGTCTCACAGCCGGTGTAGCCAGAGACAGAGAAATGAGAAGACTATGCGAGAGCACCAAGAACGCGGTTTCCTAGCAACGGAACTATTTCAAAGGCTTCATAACTCTAGTGTTGTTTCAATTTCCATAGCAGTGTGGAGAATAGTACAGAGTGTATGTTGCTAGCCGCCTACCGCGAGCAAGTTCTAACCAACAAATGGTGGATAAATGGCAAGGGACATCTATGTGTCCAGACAGATTCCATCTTATTACCTGTTATACATACTCGCTTCTACAATCTAGGTTTTGTTGCTGAAAGCAATGTGTTACAATAAATCACACAGCTCGATTTTTAAAAATTGTCTTCCCCTATTTTTGTTTTTCTTCTCACTGCAAAGATATTAACTGAAATATGTCAAAGGAAAAAAGTATTCAAGAAGAGAAGAATCTATACATTTTAAGAATAAAAAATCTTTCAAATATACTGATTAAGAAGCTGGATCTGGAGGCCAGAACAAGTAGTTATGCAAACATTCATTTTTTTTTTTCCAAAAAAGAAGTGGTTATCATCAAGTTGTTAGTAATGGAATGATCCCTTCTGCCTTCTTCCCTGAGTAGAAATAATTTTAATTGTGAAGTTGGACCCAGCAAAAACTGAGGCCCATCTAAAATGAGTTAGGTTGCACACAAACCACATTCAAAATGTTGCAATTATAAATATATTTTCTCCTTTTTCAACTGCAAGGGTAGCTTCCAGCTTCCTTTACAGAAAGAATACATGAACAAATATGGATGAGGCCTTTCAATTTCATCATGAAATGAATGCTAAAGGCTAAACAGGATCAAATTATGTAAATATGTGTCTAAAAAGACATAAAAACAGAGATATATGTGCAATGTATCCAATTCCTGAGTCAAAAAGACTTGGGCCGGCCAAATAGCTCAGCAGATTAAAGCACTTGTTTACGCAGATGCTTGGGAGGCTGAAAACAGGAGGACCACTAGGAGTCTGATATGCGTAGTGAAACCCTGTAGATCAAGTACTAATATATAAAATTAGACTTACTCTTACATTACCCATATTTTTAAAATTTACTTATTTTTTTATGTATTTAGTACAGGGTCTACAGGGTCTCACTGCGTTGATCGGACTTGTAGTGATTCTCCTGTTTTTAGCCTCCCAAGTGCTGGGATTACAGGCATGCGCCACCATGCCCAGTCTCAACTGCCTTCTCAGTGTGCCCCGGGGGCGGGGCCGGCACAGGCACAGCACAATGCATATTGAACCCTGGTTCCTGTGCGTACCTAAACAAATACTTTAGTCTGCTGAGTTGTCAGACTGGCCCCTCCCCATGTATTTTTAAGAAAGAAACATCTATAGCAATGGTCTGTGATTATTGGGAAGAAAATAAAGTGAAAAAGCAAGAGATAAAACAATATTCCTGTACTCTCCTATGGATTATCTGACTAAGTGCTATTAGTTATGACCCAGTATTTTATGTGCAGCTTTTTTTCCAGTTACTTTGGTGTATTCTATAGTGTTATTATTCACAGTCTTCATAGTGGCCGTGGGTAGTGGATTCTCTTCTCTTAGACTGTGGTCAGTGTCATTCTTATTTGGCAGTGCGGTTACAGTAAGGTGACACTCTTTGCTATTGTCAAGCAGTGAACTCTTTACCATCAAGTGGAATTCTGTGGGCCAAAGCAGGGCTTCTGTGGTATGTTCCCTGGCGTTCGTTCACAAAGCTCTTGTAGACAAAGGTCTTTTAGCGGCAGCAGCAGGTTTTCCTCTTAGGTATACTAAAACAGACTTTCTTTACAGCCAAAATCCATGTATTTATACCAACATTGCAAGGTATTTTTAAGATTCAATGTAAAAAGAAAAGGGGATATGTGGCTTTTTAAAATTAGGGTGTTAGAATTAAACAGTGTTATGAGGCTTTGGCTTTAATTTATTAGGTACAAAATTTTTCAATTTGAGCTAATTATTGAAAATCTAAAAGTAGGTATATTATCTATATTTTTTCCCATTAATGTAGAAATGCTGTATTTGCCAATATCTATTTTTCCAGAATCAATTTAATTCTGTAATTTAATATAACTGCCCTTAAGTTATATTTTGATGTTTCCTAGTTTAATTAGCAAGTATGAAAAAGTTCAGATGGAAACTAAGAATTTTTGTGCCAAATATTTTTCTTCTTGTTAGCAGCAAAAATTTGATAATAAGCCATCATATCTGTCACTTGAAAACCTGCAGATTTTTATTTTTTCCTAAGACTATCTAGAAATCTTATTTCTAAGGAAAAAAGGGAAATTTGTTTGAAGATATAATACTTTTTTTATTCCATAATACCCAGGGTATTAATATCTGAAAATTGTATGTAGGCAGGTCATATTCCTTACTGGAAGCTTTGAACAATTCATCCTTAATTGTCAATCAAATCACATTATGTGTCTGTTCATTTTGAACAATTTTCTTAAAGATATTAGAGACAATTTTAATACAGAAGGCCCAAAGATAGTTTAGTTAGAAAGGAATATAAGCTAAATTTTTCAATTTCCTTTTAACTTGCACTCCTTTGGTACATAAGGAATCTGACACTTGGAAGATTTCAGCACAGACACTTTAGATAGAAATCTGTATGGAGGTAACAGTAAGGCTTGGTGACTAGAAGTATGGTGGGCTGACCACTGGTGGTCAACTTGTGACCACCAGCGAGCTGACCCAGCGTGGCGCTGGGTGTGGGAGGCCCGCCTGAGGACTGCTGCGAACAGCATAAGAGGAGCTGTTAAAGAACTGCTGGTTTTCTTGGAGGAGCTGGCTTTCCTGATGAATTCGGGTGTTCTCATCCTCTGAGGAGCTTGGGACCTTGTCACTGAGAATGGCTATGGTTCCCTTTGGGGGGCTTTGGTCCTTACTTTGAGCATCGCTTCCTGGCTTCAGAGGGGAAGGTGGTGCACTGTTGAAAGCACTGGAGAAGGCTGTTGTGTTGGATTGCCTGATAATACACTTGGCTATTCACATCACCAGAGGCGCTCAGGACCTCACTATCGCTGAGCAGAGCTGTGGTGCTTTTCAGGGGAGCTCTTGCGTTTACTTCAAGCATCGCTTTCTGGCTCCAGTGCAGATCCCTCAGCCTGCTGGCACAGATCCTTCATCCCGCTGGCACAGACTTTCTAGCTTCCACTCCTGATCTTGGGCCTTTCCCAGCACAGATCCGTGAAACCGACTTGCATGAGGCACTGTCATGGACTCTAGGCCTCCAGCTGGATGCAGGGAGGCACTGTTACAGACTCTGGGTCTTCCGTGGGACTTGCGCAGGACATGCTGTGGGCTCCAGGCCCTCAGCTGGATATTTTGGTCTTTAGTGTGTGGACAGATTTCCTGCAGTCTCTTTGTGTATGACTCTTTGGGTGACTAGTATAAGATAATCTTGTAAATTATGTGTCCTGGATTATTCCCCTTGTAAAACTCCTGATTATAACAATAAGCTAAGTCAGATTATTTAAGCGATGATATGTCCACTCACTTTGGAGAATGAAGTCACGTTTCATCTGTTTTCTTTATAGATTGTCCTTAGATTACACCTGAGGGCTATTGTTGAGATCTCCGTCTTACTGAAATAGTGGAAAAATATTGCTCACTCCCTACCTGGTAAATCAGAGCAAAGACTCTGGCTACATTCACACGCCACTGTAAAAACTATGCTGTGTGTACATGTTTGTGCCTGTGTCTCTTTCGAATGTGTGCCTTATAACAAAATTCTCAAGCAAGCTAGATAATGCTAAGAGACAGCATAGACCATTTTCTCAAAATCATTAGCCTGGTACTGTGTCAGTATTTATTTTAGTCACGACTTAGCCCCAGAGTAAATGCTAAGATGACTCACAGACCTCGTAAATCCTATGTCAATGCTTGCAAGCATTTAGAGCGGTGTTCACGCTGGTTGGAAACTAGCATTTTACCCCACAACAACTCAAGCTGTTGTGAGGAATTTTTGTCCTCAATGATTGTGGTGGTGGTTAGCAGCCCCACTCATGAAGGGGAGCATCTTCTTCCCTCGCTCTGACAATGAACTTCAGTCATGACCTAGGAAAATACCATGATTTTTGATCTCTAGTTCTTAGGGACAATTGCTGCCTATCGAGCCCGGCTGACTGTGTGCACTGTTTTGTATTTTCTGAACATAAACATATATATTGAAATTCATCATTACTAACCTTTGCCACAGTGTGGTAGGCAAAAGAAATGCTTATTAATCTTCAACTTTTTCTATCTCAAACAAGATTAGTTGATATAAGACGTAAGCCTGTGCTGCAGTAGGAAGTGTAGGTTGGGGACAGGTAAGAAACATCGTTTTGTTATGTTTATGAATAGTGCCTTTTATAAGCAGGTCCCTGTTCACCCCCCAGGCTCTGTAACAGACCTGTCTCTCTCCACACAGCCTCTCTGGAATCCAGCGTCATGGCCTGCGGCACCTCTGGCTGTGTTTGCCTTTGCATAGACCCATGCCTTTGAATCTGTCATTCCAGAGTGCCTAGGGTCCTCCCAAACTATTCCTTACATGCTTCTCTTCAGCTTGGAATCGTATACACTTGGCGGTGGAGATCAGCATTAATCTGAAGGTCAAGACATTAAAAGGATACCTGCTAGCAGTAGCAGGCCCTCCTAACCTGCCTCGTCTATTTCCCAAGAATTAGATTTCTCACCTCTCTCCGAAGAATGCAGTGGACCATGACTATAACAAAGCCTTGCAATGAGTCAAACACAGCGAAAAGAATCTGAAACAATATGGAACGTTTATCCGTCATAGCTAGAACTGCAGACATCCACGTCAGAGCCAGAAGGGGCAAAACCACGCACGAGCTCCAAAGAGAGGCCCTGTTGGGAGAAAGAGAAAAAAGCCACATTACGTAGCTGTGTGCTGGGCCCCAGGCTGGCACCAAATCCCCCGTCAGCAAAATATTGTGGTCTGTGGCCCCAAGGTGATTAATTTGGAAACCACAAAGCTGATAGCATTTGAGAATTTTATTGATTACTTTATAAACTCTCCCACAGTAGTTATAAAGCCAATTAGAAATATTTTAAGTATTAGCAAACACGTTTTTTTCATCATAGCATATTCTCACATGCACTGTAATGTTTTACAACAAGAAGAGATGTAAATGATTGAGACTAACATGGCGTTACTGGCGGTGGTGGCTGACAAAGCTGTTGTTGAAACTACTCCACACTTGGCACATTTGAGCGTCAAACCGCTATGAGGCTCACTCATCTGACTGCAAACAAACAGAACACCCACAGAAAGAACAAAATATTGAATTGTCACCAATGAAACCGCTGCTGCAAGTTAGCTTTTCAGTATGATTTCATGCAGAAAGTATATTTATCAAAGATGAACGTCTATCATTTTCAAATTGCATTTCTATTACACATATCCTGTCAATGTTTAGCTTTCATAATCTGAGGCTTCCTTACATGCAAAACATACTTCCATCAGTTACAGCATAAGTGGCTTTTGGTCTATAGATCAGAATTTCCTGATACACTGAGTTAAATATAAGCATGTGCTTGTGTAGACGTGCAATAAAAGCCCATTATTCAGACCCCTAAAAATTAAATTTTTTATGATGTGTAAAGTGAAGGTTTTCACTGTCTTTTCCTAAAGACACATATATCAGTCATAACCGGAAACACAAACATTGCTTTCTGAGGTCCAACACAAGAAGGTATATATTATATACATATGCAATAGGTTAAGATGTCAATTTTATCTCAATAGATTCTTATTTAAAATATCCACATTTTAGGATGATCTGAATATAGAAGCTGATGAAATTGAATGATATTAGTTATAATGAAAACAGTGACAATTTCCACTTCAATAAAACACGTATGCCATAATCATTATGTTCAAGATATTCTTCCCAAACCTTAGTCATAGACTCCAGCTTCATCATCTTTAAGTGGTTTATTCTGTTCTACGATATTCTGTAGGTGAATTCAGATTTGAAAAGTTCAGATTCCATTTCCACACTGGAGAAGAAAAACTATGCTACAGAGAAAAACCTGATTTTATTTATGACCCCTGGTTTTTCAGAAGGGAGTTATTTAGCTTCCATGTGTCCATGTGTTTTTGTGGTTTTTACTGATGCAATTCTCAGTTTAAGCATACTTTTGTTCTAGGTTTTGAAACAAGACTGAAAAGCAGAGGAATACTAAAAATTAACTTTAAGTACACAGTCCTTTCTCTATCCCTGAAAAAATGTCTACTTTTCTGATAATAAATTTAAATGAGTGTTCAGGGTACTTCTTTGCATTTGTTTATTTGAAGCTTGAAACTAACTATTGCAACTATGCTTAAAGCCAACTGGTTGTGCAGACTAGATATTCCATTTTTGGATCTAAATGAAATAGAGAAAAGGTAAATCACTCAGGGAGCTGGGATTTTTTTTCTAGTTTATATGACCTTTACAAAATCAACGTATAGAAAAGATATAGTCTAGGTGCTAAATTGAGCTACTATGATGAAATTTTATAAAATTTTATGTCTTTGTTCCAGGGGAAACTATACACTTATTAGACAAAAAGTCCAAACAGCTATAAAAAAATAAAGTTAAATTAGCCATACTCTCCAATGCAGACTTTATTCACATGGTAGGAGCATGGGTTCTTTACTCTTCTTCCAAGTTATTCTGCTGCTCCTTTATTAGTATGGGTCTCAAATCTATAGGTTCTACCTCCCTTTCCAATTCTTCTCATCTTTAGAGATAAAAAATTTCAATTATTTGATGGGCTTATTGTTAATATTCTAACAGGTTTCCTGGACAGAAAGTCCCCTCTTTTTGAAAGTCTCAAAAAAATTGCTAAGGACCCTGTTCCTTAAATTTGAAGTAGAGAAGACACAGAATTTAAAATAGTATGGAAGACAGTTTCACTGCAGACAAATAGAAAAAGTTAAATTTTCTGCTTCAGCTATTCTAAAAAGATAGGTGTTATGTATTTTGTTTTCATTCTTTCCAATTATCATTTTAATAAGCTATGTGGCTACTTGCAATAAATCACCCAATGGTAAATATATTTATATATTCAAAAATTTAATATGATCTCTATACTATATAATTGTCTAGCTGTTGGTTGTTAAACTTTTATTCATTCATTTGTTTGTAAGTATTACAGAGTACACACTGTACTCTGGTTATTTTCAATAAATGATTATCAAAGCATGGAAGGGTAAAAACAGAAAAAATGAGAGAAGTGATGTCTTAAAACTATCTCTGATTTTAAATAATGATATAGTTTCAAAAGATACAGTTTATATATATATTTATACAATGAGTCAATCTGAAATTATTGATTTTACAATTGGGGAAATCGATAAAGTCAGTCAGGTGGGATCCTGCTTATGTTTCCATAATTAATTATGATTATTTGTTCCTGTGGGGTTAGGAAGGATGGTTCGCTTGATTGGCTGAGGGACGAGGGAACAAGTGTGCATGTGCGTCGTGGGGGCGTGGCCTCAGGGCATCTGCATCCGTCCTGGCCCCTCCCTCTAAGACCTTGCTCCGGATGCCGCTCTCTGGCCTGCTTCCAGGCCCCAGCAGCTGCCCAGCTTTGCGCCCCCCATCTTTCCACCATGGTGTTCCCGCCTTGGCGTCAGCGGGCCATGAACGGACCGCTTCTTCTGAAACCATGAAAAAATGAAAGCTGTCTTTCATTAAGTTGTGGGTGCGTCCTTTAAGCAGCTAGGGGAAAGTGAACCCCACAGGTTTTCACTGTAGTCCTCATTACTCTCCTCATTGCTTCTCTGTGAGCTAAAATTGGTTTTTTAACATCTATAGCTTAAAAAAAATTTCCTTCACTCACACTTTGGAACAGAAACAAATTTCAATCTCTATTTACTTGGGCTAACATAGCATTTTATATTATAAATAATGTTTTAAAATGGAGACATTAGTAGGTCTGTCTGGTGGCTTTTTTTTTTTTTTTTTCGGAAAGGGGGATTGAACTCGGGCCCTTGCGCTTGCCAGGGAAGAGCTTATTCTACTGAGCCATCTCCCCGGCTCCTGGTCTTCCTGCTTTGGATAGTAACCAGCACTCTACATTAATAACATATATTAATGATACACTTTAGGAATGGTGTTTGCGCCAGAAGCAAGTGAAACTGATGTGGTGTACAAGAATACTTTTTAAAATTAGAAGTTTTAAAATTATAATTGTCTTTGTTAAGGTGAAATGGATAATTCTAAATTCATGAGACAATGTTGTCATTTCTTTTAAGCCTGTATTATCCCTCACAAAAGAGCTCCATGAATCTGAGCATTACAGAATTTGATTAACTAAGAAGATAAACAGTGTATTTGATGCTACCATTTCTTTTCTTGATCTCATCTTAGAGATGTTGGAATCATGGACTCCTGATTTAGTTTGGAGTTGAAAACAGATCCGTTAATCTTGGCTTCCTCTTTTCATTCTTTACAAAATAGTCACTGTTGGTTAAGTGATTTCTTGTGACTTGCTAGATGCCCTATGAGTGCTTTATACATGTTGTATATCAGAGGCTTCATAAGACAAATGTTATTTTCCCCTTTTACGGATGCAGGGGCCGAGCTGCAAAGCACGAAGTAACATACCCGAAGGTACCCTCAGCTAGCGAGCTGCAGAGTAAGCCTTTGCTTGACTTTCAAGCTTTATTCTAATAATTGAAACTCACTCTTTTTTGTTTTAATTATTCAAGTTTGCACCCTAATAGTAGAGCTCCTCTCTATAATCAGTACTCAGTATGATCCATCTGTTCTTGCGTGATTCATCTGGCCGGAAATAACTAAAGAAGCTGTTACCCCCGCCACGGGAGGGAAATGCCCAAGATTCACTGTGTGGCAGCTTCCCGTCCAAATGGAAGCCCAGGAGATAACCCACACTGGAAAAGGGATTGGAGACCGGAAATGGTCTTCCTCAGAAAGACCCTCCGGTGATGACTTTTATCACAGCGTTTTTATTCCAGTGTTTGACATGGCTAATGTTACATTTTTATATTGAAAGCTATTAAACTTAAGTCTTCTACTATAAAAAGTACCTGAGTTTTCTTATAAACCATTACATAGATTATAAAGACACTAAAGACTTAGATTTCTCACTAGTAAGTGGTTAAAGACTGATTATTAAATAATACCATAAATGATTTAATAAGGAGGCTAACTATAAGGGTAAGTTTCACTTGAAGTTACAGTTTAATTTAAAAAAGTAGATGATAGAAACTTTTATAAAAAAAAGACACAGGGTAAATCAAGGGCATTAATGCTTCAAGTTTCTACAAATTTTTGTAATTTTCGTAACTTCAAAAAGCTATCAGTCTGCTTATGAAATTTTGAAGTCATTAGCTATGGTGCTCTTATAATAATAGTAAAATTAACAGAAATGCTTTTTGAACTGTGATAATTGGTTAAAGTGTACGAGTGAAAACTGTGAGTAGCTAGAAAATGAGTCGAAATATCATAAACAATGCACAATGTATGACATAGATAGGGCTGCCCAGTGATTATTTAAAGTGAAGATTTTTTTTTAAATATATAAAATTAACCAAAAAGAATGTAGCACCGTTACCCTATCTAACTGTGCTCATCCTGGGTCAGTCCTGTCATATGCCCACATTGTGTCCCACTACTCTTGATCAACAAAAACAGGAGGTCTTTCAAAGCCCCTAGCTGAGGACCACTATTTTCAGTTCAGCTACAACACTTGATCTCAACTGACAAGCAGAAAGCACGCACAAATAGATTTATGTTTTCTTAATGATCTGCTATGTTACTTACAAATTTTTGGTCATAATATTTAAGAATACTGTCTTCAAAATTTTTGAGTGCAAAATCTATCAGACACGCTCGTACGGTCAGAACAGCATGCAAGCACAGCTATCCGTGGTCCGTGATGATCTGGAGTTGGAATCAAGGGTGACAACCTTCAAAGCCCACCAACTGCAGCTTACCCGGCTCTGTGTTTGAGTTTTTTATCTAGGATTCCATCTCTGGAAACAAGCTTATTAAATACCAAAATGCCAATCACCATGTTGACCTGCCAAACAGAAACAAAGTTAACCTTTCAGTGGTCTTGAAAGAAATCAGGTCCCCCTTTCAATAGACTTAAAACTGGAGATACAGACTCACAAAAGTAGTGATACCAAGTACTTTTCAAATGTAAGTACCGAAAGGCATGCGGATCAATTTAACACTGCTATTACTTTAAATTTTAAAGTACAAGCATTTTCTGTTGTCACGGTTTGTAGTTAACACCAGAGTAATTAACCTTCAATTCCCTGATTTCTAAATCATGCTGTACTAGGGCATTCTGGGGTGTTCTGAGCATTCTTTGGCAGTCCTCTCTCTGAGTTGACTTTGAATAAAATCAATTGGCTAAATGAGGTTTACCCTATGTTTGAGAGCCAAAGGATTTTGAATTTGGAAACCATGGGGCTAAGGTGAGCCTGGGTGAGTGCCGGTGTCACCACCTGCAGGGAGGACACAAGGGCTGAATTCCTCACTTGTGAGGCTATTCCCTGTGGGGTTAGGAAGCACTTTGACGCATTCTACTTCTCTAGGCAAAAGGGAAGGCAAGTCATGAAGGGACACCAGCACCAATTCCTGAAACACTTCCATGGGCACTTTCTCTTTGAAACTCTTATCCATAGTTAAGAGGCCTTTCCAGCAACATAGATGAAATCAGTGTGTGAAAGTTTTGTTCCTCAAGTCAGCTTGTGAAAAGCTCCAGAGACAGGCATTCCTTCCTAGCAGCCAATTACAAGGAGCATTTGTGGCTAAGCTAAAAACACTTCCTGAAAGGAAGCTGGTCACATAGGAGAACTTGTCCTGTAACATCTTGTAACTCAGTACTATCCCAAATTTTCTGATCAAGGAGATTATATGGCCAAAGAGGAAAGTGATCAATAATGTAGAATGTGCCCAAGGAGAGTCACATGGAGAGAAAATATTCTCTCAGGCTTTCACAGAGAGCACATTG
>NDGM011182539.1:0-15056 GCA_002564305.1 Octomys mimax | reverse complement strand
TCCCAGCACTTGGGAGGCTGAAAACAGGAGAATCACTATGAATCCGATCTACGTAGTGAAACCCCATATACCTTGAAGACCCTGCCCAAGATTTAAAAAAAGTAAACATCATCAAACCTATGCTGACATATACTGAAAAAGTATTTTTAAAAGTTGATTGAGAAATAAGATATTTCTATGATAAAGAACTCTCAAAGAAATTCATCAGCACCACTAGAAAAAATTATCAAGGATATCTTAGAAACAATGCAGCTAATAAACTGAATATACTAGGTATGATGAGCAGTTAAGTAAAAGGAAATAAAAGGGAATGAACAACAGCAAGATAATGTAGTTACATGAATAAGTAAATACCAATAAATAAGAAATCTCAATGCAAATGGGCTCAATACTCCAAGCAAAAGACAGACTGGCAGAATGGATGAAGAAACAAAAACAACAATATACTGTATACAAGAAACACATTTGGAAGGTGAAAGATTTATATAATCTGAAGAGAAACCAGAGTATTGAGAAACACTTAATCTCAAAAGAAGTTTCATGGACTAAAAATCAAAGAATACAAAGATATTCCATGCAATGGGAACCCAGGAGGAGGTATAGTTATTCTATTTTTAGTTAAGGTAGACTACAAGCCAAAACTGATCAAAATGGCCAAAAACCTTCACTTCATATAGATTAAGAGAACAATTTAATGGAACTAGATAGCAATTATCAAACATATACACACCAAGGAACAATGCACCCAACTTCATAAAATATATGCATATTACCTGACCATAATGCAACCAAATTGGAAATTAATGGCAAAAGAATGCCCCCAAATTAGGTAAACTAATGGAAACACCCTTCTAAATGACAAATGTAACACAGAAAATTAAAGAGGAAATTAAACAATCCCTACAGTTAAATGAAAATGTAGATAAAACATATCTCAACTTTTGGGATGCAATAAAAACAGTCCTAAGAGGGAAATTTATAGTGGTGAATTCTTACATCAGAAAAACAAAATGAGGACAAATAAATAACCTGATTTGCACCTCAAGCTTCTAGAAAAAGAAAAGCAAGATAAGTCCACGGCCCATAAAAGGGAAAAATTATAAAGATCAGAACAGTAATTAACACAGTGTTCACTAAGAAAACAATGAAAAGAATTAATGAATCAAGAAGTTCTTTGAAAGAATAAATAAAATTGATAAACCCTTAGTCAACCTTATCAAAGAAAAGGAAAGAAAATACTCAGACTCTTAACAATGAAGAATGGAAAGGGCAAAATCACTGAAGATTCTATAGACACTCAGAAGATCATGAGTTTTTGATTTACTTCAAAAATCTTTCATAAGATAGAAAACACAGAAGAAATGGACAGATTCCTAGAAACATATAAATTATCAAAGATAAATCAATAAAAATTCAGAATAACTCAATATCAGCTAATGAGATTAAAAATGGAATTTAAAACTTACCAACAAAGAAAAGCCCAGGTCTTGATGGATTCTTTGTTGAATTCTATAAGAAATTTGGAGAAGATTTAATGCCACTATTCCTCAACTCTTTAATAATATTACAAGGGAAACAACAGTCCCTTGCTCATTCCTGGAGGCATGTATTACCCTGATACCAATATCTTGGGTAACAAGAGCAGAGGAGCAGGCATCACAATCCAGACCTATGGCTATATTATAAAGTATTGGTGATTAAAAAAAACCCACATCACTATACTGGCACAAAAGCAGATGTGTAAATCAGTGGAAGAGGAAAGAAGATGCAGGAACAACTCTAAATATATTTAACTATTCGATCTTGTTAAAGGGCCCAAAAACCTACACAGAAGGAAAAAAGGGAAAAAACACAGAGCTGTCCAGTGTGGACAATGTATCTAAAAGTTTACTTTCACTTAGTAAAAATGTCTTGCATGTTTATATATTTTGTTTGGCCTACTAGTTGGTTTTCTGTCAGTTTATATGATAACTTTATAAAAACTTGTATATAAATGAATGTGATGCTGGAAAATACAAAGGAGGGGAGGGACAAAAGGAAAATAAGAATTGAAATGTGTTAGATAGATGTCTCAATTCTCTAAAGTAAATGTAATTATGTGCTGGAGACATGTGCTAATAAAAGTGAAAAACAGAAAAAAAAATTTTTTAGAGGTGCTTGGAAATCTGGCTCTTTAAATGCAAAAGTCTGAATCTACCACTATCTCTCACCATGCACTAAATTAAAATCAAAACTGGTCAGTAATCTAGATGTTAAAACAGAAACAATCTGGTGGAAGATAAAAAGTAAAACTCTTGAAATCACTGGCATAGGCAATGGCATGCTCAACAGAATCCAAGTTGAATAGCAAACAGTACCAGAAATAAATAAAAGGCATCATATCAAATTATAAATCTTCTTCTAAACAAGGGAAACCTTCTGCCAGAATGAAGAGACAACCTACAAAATGGGAAAAGTTACCGCCTACCCCTCAGACAGAGGACTAATATATAAAATATATAAACACAAGAATCAGATTCCCCCCAAATATAAGACCCAATAAAAAGTAGGCAAGTGAAATGAATATATACTTCTCAGAAAAATAACTACAGATGGTTAACAAATACATGAAGATATATTTGACTTCTCTGGCCATTAGAGAAATGCACATTAAAGCCGCACAGAGATTCTATCTGATTTCAGAAAAAATAGCTGTCATCAAGAAATCAAATAATAACACATGCTCATAAAGCTGTCATGAAAAATGAGCCTAGGTACATTGCTGGTGGGAATGTAAACTAGTATTATCATTATAGAAATCAGTGTGGAAATTTTCCCCCAAAACCCTAAAACTAAAAATTCTATTTGACTTAGCTATTCCCTTTGTAGATATCCTAACAAAAATAAAGACCTCATATAAAGTAATACATGCATACCCATGTTTATAGCAGCAGACTTCACAAAATCTAAATCTTGAAAGCAGGCTACATGGTCAACAACAGATGAATGGTTAAAGAAACTGATACGTTCATTCAATGAAGTAATAATCTGCCAAAAATAAGAATAAACTTGAGTCATAGAAGGAAAAAGGATGTACACTAAGACCATGAAGTTAAGTGAATCAAATCAGATGCATAAACTTAAATATCACATGGTTTTTCTTATATATAACACTGAAACTATAAAGAATGAAATCAATGGTAATAGGGAGTAGGGGGATCAGTATTTTTCAAATGACAAGGAGATTAAGAGATTTAGGGGTGGAAAAAAGGGGGTAGAAGGAAAAGGAGCAAGGGGTAAGTCTATTCCAAGTGAGGTGGAGTGCTTGGAGGGGGTTAAGGGCAATGTGTCTTTTGCTGAAGTAATTTTTAAACATTTGAACAATCACAATACATTGTCATCACACCTGATATAAATTTTCAGATTCCAGTGTCATAAAGAGTGTTTCTTCTAGATTTTTTAGACATGTGAAAACTTTTCCTCATTTTAAAAACTGATGGTGTCTACTAATTGCTTGAATTGCCGTCCAAAAAGAATAGAAAGGTATCAAAGAAGGAAATACATTTACTCGAACTGAATAAACACATCATGGATACCTTCAATATGCGAAACAGAGGTGGGGCCACAAAGTTGAGTACATGTAATACATGCTTTTCAATAGCTTACAGTCTTTAAGGAAACTATAAATAGTAACAACTTGATGATTTTACTATGATTTCCACCAATCTGAATCAAAATTTAGCTTTAAATGGCAAAGATGCACAGTACTTTATTGCTTTACTTACCCTGCTGAAGTACTACAAAACTTATGTACAACCTTGATAAAATCATTACGTAGCTATGATTTTTCATGTCTATTATATGAAAAATAAAATGATGGCTAAAAGATATATTTAGTAACTTAGAAAATATTGGTATGAAAACAAGGTAAGTGAATAAAAACATAAATTTGTATCTATGTAATGATATAAGTAAGGAAAATACACTAAAATGTTCAGTGTTAATTATAGGAAAAGTATTTGTTTTCTTCAATGGGAATTATATCACAAAAAATCAATTACAGAAGCTTCTGACTTGATAACTGATATGTAGATATTATATGCATATTTAATCAATTAGTTAATTGACCAAATTATAAAGTGAGGACAAAAGATAAATTCCTTTTTTAGTTGCTACTTATATGTCCCCTGTTGACATTTTAGTGCATTTTCTTGACTTTATGATTTCTCACCCTACATTGTGTATATACATGTTTTATGGACTCTAGTAGAGTTTATCCTCTCTCTTCATATATTCAGTTCTTATCAAAATAATGGTTCTCAGCTCTTTTGTCCCAAGCCTACAGGGTGGAGTAAGAGAGTGGGAGAGAAAGGGCGTGAGTAATAGATGCCACAAATACTGTCACATGTTTTGTATATAAATTTGCTTTCCTTGATATTGATTTATGCCCCAAAGAAAGAAAATGGTCAATACTTTTGAGCTTAACATAGTGTCTTCATAAAATTAAAAAGTTGTGTTTGTTAATTGAAGTAATAGTCATAATAGTATAATATTTTGTAACACCTACCCCTTATTACTATTGTCATGGCTTTCATTGATGCTATGTATTACCTGCACCATTAGTTATCTGACATCATTTTACATCATCTCATTTAATATGTAAATATTCTAAACGTAAAAATATGTAATTGTAAATATAAATTAAATGAGAAGTAATTTAAAACATGACAAATATAGGCTTACCATATGATAAAAACAAAGTGATGTTTTATTGTAGCTAAAATATTTTAATCTTCAAGGCTTAGAATCAGAGTTCTGGTCTTTATTTGAAAGAATGTTCTGGTTATAGAGGTGCTAAGTCTCTCTCTCTCTCTTTTTCTGTATTTGGTACAGGGTGTTCTGGGTCTCGCTACACAGATTAGACTGGTAGCTATCCTCCTGTTTTCAGCCTCCCAAGTGCTGGGATTACAAGTGTACACCACCACTTCCAGTCTCAATTGCCATCTCAGGGTGTCCCAGGGGCACGACCAGCATGATATGCTGGGGATCAAACCCTGGCCACTGTGTTCTGCCTAAGCAGGCATTTTAGTCCACTGAGCTATCTTCCCCTCCCCCCTTGGCTGGCTCAGGCTGCCTTAAGGGCAGGTCTGGTAAGGCATGGGGAGCTGGGGATCAAACCATGGTGCCCTGCACCTGACTGAGTTTGCCCCAGCAGGTGTTTAAACAACTGAGCTAACCTGCAAGCCCTCCTTGTCTCTTAATTAGAGGCAGAGGATTGATTGTAAACCCAATGAGGGCAAGAAGTAAACATGGCTGAACAGAGAAGTTACATTGGAATTACTTAAAGAAAACCATCTAAAAACACAGATAATTGGAAAGAAGGGAGAGACATACATACTGACACCAAAATGAACCCAAAATAAGGACTTTCAAATGAAACGAAACACAGGTAAGGGACTTTATACAGTGATGAAGCAGCCCCTAGGGCTGCCTGTGGGAACCCTGCCTGCAGGAACCACCATTCTGGGAAATTCCCCAAAAATCTAATGGACTGCAATGGCATGGCAAACTCAGGCCACAGAGGATAAGTTTGGAATATAAGCCCTCTGTTGTTTTCTTTTCCTTCTTCAACAGAGGATGTTGAAGCCTGGTAGCAAATTTCACTGGTATACACAGGGGTGGGTGACTAGGAATCTCTCCTCTGATGGGCCACCAATTTTTTTTTTCTTGATCATGCACCACAGCACCTAACTAAAGCCTAACTAAACTAGAAACAGTAAGGTTAGAGACCACAGCAGCAACAGGGAAGTAGGTAAGTGGAACAGCACCACTCCTGTTTTCCTCCTGCAGCAACATGAGAGAAGGGAGATGTAGCAGAATGAAACAGGGGACACTGTACAAGACCAGGAGCAGCCAACTCTACATGGGACTGGGAGCAGCCTCAGGCTCTCTGTCTGAAAGTGCCATGGCAACTGGGAGAGCAATGCAAACACACACAGGAGACATGGGCAGGCCACCCTAGGACACATAGGAGGTTGCTGGCTGAAGACTGCCCCAATCCCCACATCCAGAGACCAAGATGAGACCTGCACCCGGCACTAATCCTATTGCAGACTTGGCAAGGTTACTCACCAGGATTTGGGCTTTGGCTTAGATATTACCACAGAACTGAGGGTACCAGAGGAATTGTATTTTGTTGTTTACTTGTTTTGTTTTCTTTTAAAAAATCTGGATAAATAAGTTTTTATCTTTTTTCTCTTTCTTGATTTTTTTTATATTTTCATGTGAATGATCATTGTCTCTATTCTATGATTTGTCTCAATATATTTTTCTTGCTTTCTTCCTCATTCTTTCTCTTCTCCAATTTCCCAAAGCTTAGTTGATCATCCTTTGTACTTTAGCCTTGTTTCTACTGCAGTGCTCTTCAGTTGTTGCTCTGTTTTGTCCTCCATCTAACTTAAATTCCTCCTCCTACCCCAAAGGGTAAAAGTGACTCTAAGGAGAAACTCACTGCATAAAAATTCATGGTTTATGTTGGATTTTGTTACATAGCTACAATTCTTGCTCCTATGGATAAAGGTATTAAATTATAGTTTTTACAGGTTGTAAGTTTCTAGGCTGTTCCTGATGCTTTTCTTATTGCTAACTTTATTGTATTAGCCATAGTATCATACCTATTGTAATCAGTTGCTCTCCCTTGTTTGACGACCTTACTTCTGGGCTTATAATCATCATTAGAGTCCAGCATCAAAGGACTGGTTTCTGATCCAAATAAATAGTAACTTTTCATTCTAATAAGTAGAGAAGGTAGGACCTAGGGGCAGCCACCAAGGCAGCTAAACCTAGAAGACAACACTAGGTAATAGATATTTTCTAGGGAAGCTTTCATACTAGTGATAAAACTACTTGTCAAAAGAAATTTAGAAGCATCAGCATAGAAAACAAATTAAAATTTTAAAAATATAGGAAATGTCACTATGCCAAAGTGAAGTGTGACCCTAAACTTCCAGCTCAATCATGGAGAGTCTGGAGAATGAGATAGAGTGACTTAGAGGCTACCTACCTGAATTTTCTGAAATGTTAGCAGTGGAAGAAGAAAAAAAATCTGAATGGTTCTGTAGAGAGATTTAGACCAGAAATAATCTCTCAGGTAAAAACATAAAGAGAAGATGATGAAAATGAAGGACTTATATATAAAGTTTTTTTTTAAGAGGATCTTGGGAACATTATGAAAACTATGAATACCCAACAGGAAAGAATACATGAAAGAGAGTAAAAAAGATATTCAGGAGATGAAAAATTCCACTGACTGTATGCAGCCAAATGAACCAAGGTAAGAACAAAATATTGGACCTAGAAGACAAGAATGCAGTTATCAATAATGAAAAGATTTTTTTTAAATATCAAGGGACCATGAAAAATTATTCCAATGGTTACAAGATGATGCAAAGAAGAACAACATAGGATTGGCTAGAGTCTATGAAAAACCAGAAAACATTGAAAACAACATAAACAATATTTTCAAAGAAGGAATAGAAGAAAACTTCCCAACATGAAAACAATTTGATATAGAGCATAACTGAGTGTTATGGTTTGTGTCTAGTTGTCCCCACCCAAAGCCTCATGCAGTCATAGGGGATATCTTTTAGAGTTTTTGGCTAATTCATGGTCCAATGTGGAGATGATACGTATGACTCTATACACACTGGGGGTGGGTAATCTGCATACAATATCAGGAAGGGAGTGAGGCTTGCTAGCTGTTGCAGCCGCTGTTCCTTCCTTTTGGCTCTTGCTCTTTGCTGTTTTCTGCCATGTGCTATTATGCCTTGGAGCCACCCAATTATGGAATGAAACCTCCCCTAACTGTGAGCTAAATAAACTTTTCTTTCTTTAATTTTGGGTGTTGGGTATTTTGTCTCAGCAGTGAGAGAAAAGTAACCGAGAAAGAATTTGGTACCAAGATGTGGGGTCACTGCTGTGATTACATCTGAAAATGTTCAAGAGTCTTGGGAATGGCTTATGGGAAGAGATAGGAAAGGCTTAGAGATGTCACCTGAGAGGTGTTGGAACACCTTCAGCTGTTCTGCATGGGAGATTCTGGTCAGAGCTCAGAAAATCAGAAGGCTGAGAGAAATCCTGGTAAAGACCAGGTTGGGGAGAAGGACTACATTGGTTGTTGGACTCCAGATGATGTGTGTTATGGCTTGGCAGAAAGTTTGTCTAAATTTTGTGCATGTCCAGAGAATTTGCCTGAGACTCAGATTAAGTGTGGCAGACTGATTAATCTTGCAAAAGAAAATTAAAGGCAATAGAATTTTCGGGCAGTGGCATGGGTATTGTTGGAGGCTTTTAGTCAGATTTATGTTGAGAATCAAGAGCAAAGAACACAGCAGGATGATTTAAAATGTGAGTTTGTTTATATAGGAAGTACCAATAAAGATGTGGACTACAAAAATAGAGCTGAGAGGATCTCCATTGCCAAGAATGAACAAGAGAATAGAAAAGATAGCCTCAGGGCATCACAAGAAGCAGCAAGTCTCCACCCTTTGCAGTCTCAAAACTGAAAAAGGGAAAGACTTTGCTTTGAGGAAAAAGCTGCAAAGCAGCACATTCCAGAATGGCAGTGGTGGCTATACCAGGTTCCAGAAAGGTCAGGTGGCATAGATAATTTGTTTCTTGGAACAAGTTTCAGAGTGTTCAGTCATCCAGGAACTCAATCCCTATATCCAAGAGCAAAGAAAACCTGGCTAATGCTTCAGCTGGTAGCAGACCTTGGCATAATCCACATTGGTGGCATTGGTTTTAGGTGCATACAGAATGCAAGAGTTCTGAGGTTAAGAAGGCTTCCACCTAGATTTCAGAAGGCCTGTGAGGCCAGACACTATGCCCTTGAGAGGGCAGTATGTGAAGCAGAGAGCGAGAAGCCCAATGTGCAGTGAAAATCCCAGAAGTTTGGAAAATCCAGGAACGTGGATCATTTAAGGAAAGTTGCAAGGATGAGCAAAGCCTGCCTAAGAGAGAAGCCATGGGTGCTACAACCACCAAAAGTGCCTGGAGGTGGAACCACATGGAACACACAATTTTACACACATTGCTTCAGCTGTTCCACATGGAACTATAGGACTTAATGTTCATCCTTCTGGATTCTGGACTTGCGCTGATCCAAATGCTTTGTATCCTGCTGCTTGTACATATTGGAATGGTAATGTTTATCTTGTGCCCTTGAATGTTTGAAGTATTTAACTTTTTATTTATGCAGGGGCTCAGAACTAAGAGTTTGCCTTAGATCTTTGAGGAGATTTGGGTCTTGGACTTTCCAGCCATGCTGAAACGGTTAGGACTTTGGCAACTCATAGAGATGGACTAAAATGGCTTTTTCATAAAAGGATGTGCATGAGTCTTTGGGTAGCCAATGATGGAATATTATGGTTTCTGTCTAGTTGTCTCCCCAAAGCTTAATGTAGTCATTGGGGTGGCTTCTAAAGTTTATGATTAATTCATGATCTAATGTGGGATTATGGGTGCGAGTGCTACACCCACCTTGGTGTGGTTAATCTTCATATAATATAAGGAAGGGAGAGGCTTGATAACTGTCACAGCCACTTCTCACTCTTGGCTCTTGCTTTGTGCTGTTTTCCATTGCCATGAAAGGCTGCCCTCTTCCAGGTACCACTATACCTTGGAGCCAGCCAAGTATGGACTGAAACCTCCACTAACTGTGAGCTAAATAAACTTTTCCTTCCTTAATTTTGGGTCAGGTATTTTATCCCAGCATGAGAGAAAAGTGACCAAGACAGTGAAATATATGGAGCTTGAATTAACCATTACCAGAATAGATCTATACCGACCCATATAATAATCAAGATTCTATTAATTCAGCACAAGAACAGAATATTATTAGTGAAAGGAAACAAATCACCTAAAAAGGAAAGGCCATCAAAATCACAGCAGATTTCTCAACACAAATCCTTAAGTCAAGGAGAGTTTGGAGTGAAGTATTTAAAACACTATAAGAAAACCTCAAATCAAGATTGATGTACACCATCTGAACAAAAGATTTGTTGATAAAAATAGATAATATATCACCATTATTGATCAGCCAATCTTGTTTTAAAAATCTGTAACATGTGTATTGTTGTATGTTACCCTGTTTCTCATTTTTGTTCTTTTGTTTTTACTCTTAGAAATAAATTTATAATAATAAATGATTGATGTACTCCACAAAAATATCCTTCAAAGTTGACAGAGAAATGAGATAATTCCATGAACACAACACCTGAGGAAATTCATGAATGCTAAACCAGTACTCAAAAATATTCTGAAGGATAGTCTAGATGGAAATAATAAGGATTACAACTTCCTGAAACTCAACAGAATTCATCAACCAGGAAAGGCAAAAAATTAAACATGGAAAAAAGGGGAACCAATAACAGTAAAGTAACATGACAAGGACAAGTCAATACCTATCAGTAACAGCATCCACATTAATGGTCTCAACTCACTAATCAAAAGAAACAAAATGGCAGAATAGATCAAGAACCAAGATCTAACAATATGCTGCCTACCTGAAACACATTTAACACGCACAAAAAAATTCATAGACTGAAAGGCAAAATATGTCAAGCAATATGTCATGCAGCAGGAATGAAGAAAAAAGCAGTTATAGCTATTCTATCTACAGGCTTGAAGTGTTCTTGAAGCCAAGATTGATCCATCAAGACAAAAAAGGTTTCTATATATTTGTTTGTTTGTTTTTTGTTTTGGAGGAACCGGGGATTGAACTCAGACTCTTGCACTTCCCAGGGAAGCACTTATTCTACTGAGCCATCTCCTTGGCCCTATATTTGTTAATGTAACACTCTAGCAAGATAAGGCAAAAATTATAAATATATGCACACTAAATACTGGTGCATGCAATTATGTAAAAGAAATATTAACATCCATGAAAAAACAAATAAGGCATAATACAATTTTAGTAGGGGAAATCGGTATCCCACAGCCACAAGTCACAAATAAACAGATCAACTAATTAAAAAAAATCAACAGAAAAATGTCAGAACTGAACAAAATTTTGAACAAATGGACTTAGTACCGGTCTACAGAGTGTTCTATCCCACAACATTAGAATATACATTCTTCACACCTGCACATGGATGTTCACCAAAAAACACCACATATTGGGTTATAGGACATGCTTAATTAAATGCAAAGGAATCAAATTATCCCATGCATATTATCAGACCATAGTATGATGAAATTGGAAATCATTGGCAAAAGAAACGATAAAAATTTTATAAACAACTGGAAATTAACATACTCTTGAACAACCAATGGGTCATAGATAACATTAAAAAATAAATTAGACAATTTTTATAAATAAGTGATAATGCCATGCTGGGGAGATAGCACACTGGTCTAAATGACTGCCTGGAAAGTATAAGGACCTGAGTTTGATCCCCAGTACTGCATGTCATGCTGGCCACTGAAGCCTGGCATGGTGGTACACCCTTATAATCCTAGTGGTGGGGAAGCTGAGATAGGAGAATTACTATGAATATGAATTGATTAGTGAGGCCCTGTATCCAATAAATGAGTTAAAATAAATGAAAATGTCAATACAATATACCAGAAGTTATGGCGAACAATTTCCTACTGGGGAAATTCATAGTGGTAAACTTTCACAACAGGAAAACAGAGTGTGCTCAAATAAACAACCTATAGCTGAATCTCAAACTTCTAGAAAAGAAGAACAAGTCAATCCCATATCTCATATGAGATAGGAAATTATTAAGATTGGAGAAGAAATTAACACAATGGAGATTAAGAAAATGATACAAAGAATCAATGAAGAATTATCTGTTTGAGGGCCATGGAACTGGTCTAGTGGTCTTAGCACCTGTCTAGGCAAATGAAAGGACCCATACTCTACCCCTGGTACCACCAGGTGTGCTGAGCTGGCCACTAAGACCAGGTGTGGTGGCACATGCCAGTAATCCCAGTGCTCGGGAGGCTGAAACAGGAGGATCACTATGAGTCTGAGCTGTGTAGTGAAACCCTATACCAAATTATAAAATTTATAAAACTTAGTAACTTGAAAGGATTAAATAAAATTTACTGTGCCCAAACCAATTTTATCAAAAAATGAAAGAAAAGACTTAAATCCATGCAATTAAAAATGGAAAGGATGAAGCTACAACAGATCTTGCAGAAATCTAGAAGATCATCAATACCTACTTTAACAAACTCTACACAAATAAGATGGAAAACAGAAGAAATTGAAAGATTCCTAACTATATATAAATTACCAAAGCTAAATTAGAAGGCTATAAAAATTCTAAACAAACTAATAGTGAATGTTATTGAAGAGATAATTAACTTACTAACAAAGAAAAGCCCAGATTCACTGCTGAATTCTACAAGAAATTGAGAGAAAATCTAATGCCACTAATGCTTAAACTAATGAAATTGAAAGGAAATCAGTATTCCCAAAGACATTTCTGGAAGCAATTATTTCCCTGATATGAAAAATAGAGAAGGATCCAACCAAAAAAGAAACTACATACCAATCTCCCTAAAAACTTGTAGCTTTAATAATCAAATTCAGGGGCCGGCCAAATAGCTCAGTGGATTAAAGCACTGCAAGCAGGTCAGGGGCTGGGGGTTCCATCTTCAGGCTTGCTGTGCCAGCCTAGCTCCTGGGGCACGCTGAGAAGACGATTGAGACTGGGCATGGTGACGTACGCCTGTAATCTCAGCAGTTGGGAGGCTGTAAACAGGAAAATCACTATGAATCCAATCTAGTAGTGAGACCCTGAACACTGTTTATACTCTACCCTAAAATACAGAAAAAAAATCAAATTCAGTTCTATAGCTACATACAAAGTCAACACTAAAAAATCAGTAACATTCCTGTGCACAAGTAACAAACTGAGACAGAATTTAGGGAAACGACACTTTTCATAGTGTTACCCAAAATAAAATACTTAAGAGTAAATCTAAGAAAGGAAATAAAATATATTCACATTGAAAACTACAGTAGTCTGTAAAAGGATATCAAAGGGGATATCAGAAGATGGAAATGTATCCCTCATTCTTTGGTAGGAAAAACCAACATAGTGAAAATGGGCATACTGCCAAAATCATTATAAAGATTTAATGCAATCCCAATCAAAATACCAATAGCACACATCACAGAATTAGTGAAAACAATTATAAAATTTATTTGGATCCAGAAGAGATTACAATAGCAAAAACAATTCTGGGCACAAAAGGTATGGTTAGAGGCATCAAAATCCTGGCTGAAATTATATTACAAAGCTATAGTGATAAAAACAGAATGCACCTGCAAAAACAAAACAAAACAAAAAGATCAGGAGCTCAATGCAACATATTAAAAAAATTCAGAAGCAACTTGAAACACACTCAGTCCACCTTATCTTTGGAAAAGTGACAGAAAATGTTCACTGGGTGAAAGACAGCCTCTTTAATAAATGGTGTTAGAAAAACTGGCTTTCCACATGCCAAAGACTAAAACAAGACCTATCTCTGACACCATTCACTAAACTAAAATTAAAATGGATTAAAGACCTAAATATTAAAATAAGTACTAAATGTGCTTCAAGATAGAATAGACTCTTAAAATATTTATAGCAAAGACTTTATGAAAAACTTTGATTACATGGGAAATATTACAAGGAATCAACAGTTGAAATCTCATCTTACTAAGAAGTTTTTGCACAGCAAAAGAAATCAACAGATCAAAGGGTCTACCTACAAAATTAGAAAATATTTTTGCCAGTTATTTCATAGACAAAGGACTACTCTCTATACAACAAATTGAAAAAGTCGTATCTCCCAAATGAAAAAAAAATCCAAAACTGGGGATCTGAAAATATAGACACTTCTCAGGTGAAAAAGTAAATATTAAAAATAAATACATGAAAAAGTTCAACATTACTAGTCATTTGAGAGATACAAATTAATACTGAGATGCCATCTCTAAAAGAATGGCTATTATCAAGAAATCTACCCATAGCGAATGCCAAAGGAGTTAGGGTGAGAGAGAAATCCTTCTCCACTCTTGGTGGTAGTACAGACTTGTTCAACCACTGTGGAGAGTCT
The DNA here is from genome assembly GCA_002564305.1 of Octomys mimax. NCBI lineage: Eukaryota > Metazoa > Chordata > Mammalia > Rodentia > Octodontidae > Octomys > Octomys mimax. The sequence goes on along the minus strand of NDGM011182539.1, from coordinate 956 downwards.
TCAAAAGCTAAAACTGGAGGTTCCAATTGAGTTGGCTATTGGTATCTTGTGGAAAGAAAAGCATCATACCAAACTGATATATGCACACTCATGGTTCTAGTGGCAGAGTTTGTAAGATCAAAATCTTGGGAAATGTCCAAATCCCCAACCTCTCATGAATGGATAAATAAGACATGCATAGTTTTTAGACAGTGGAGTATTACTCAGCCCAAGGATAAACTTGAGAAATTCTAGGTAAATGTGATTAAAATCAGATATACCTTGATACCATACTATTATATATAATAAATTTCATGCTTTTGTGTAAATATCACATTTTTTCTGTTGTGTGAAAAATGAAGGTGTAAATAAGGGCCAAAATATATAAAATATATTGAGAAATAGGAAGAATGTGTCCCATTGTGAAGGGGCACAAGGAAAGGGGAAGCAGGAAAGGAAGGAAGGGAAAAGAAAAAATAGAAAAGAATGAAACAATGGAAATGAAGCTTTTGCAAATAAGGAGGGGAAGTGGGGTTGAAGGCTGGCTAGGGGAATGGGGAAAGGCAATGGCAATCAAGATGTATCATGCACGGGTACAAATTCTCTGATGAATGTGATCACTATGTATCTCTATATGTAGCAATAAACTCCATTAATTAAAAGCAACCTAACAGGAGAGAATAACCATAATTAATTCAATGTTGCTAAATACTTTGTTTCTCCTAAAACCAAATTATCACTCTTTAGTGCATCTCACAGCTATGAAACACATTAAAAATGCATGCATTTTGTGTTATTTGTGGTATTTCAGCTACCCAAGCCTTGTAAGGTCAGGTATTTAATAGATTTCAGAGGGTGCTCAAGCTTTTGGGCCTTGCAGTGCTCTCTACTAGTCTCATTTTCTCCTCTAATGGTTTATTTTATTTTATTTTTTTCAAACCAAATTGGTAGGACAGTTTCAATAATTAACACATTGC
>NDGM011182529.1:0-15907 GCA_002564305.1 Octomys mimax | reverse complement strand
GAACTGTCTTACCAATTTGATTTGAAACTGTCTCATTGCTATTTATTTCTCAATAAAATTATGTAAAAAAACCTGAGACCCAGGAAAAAGAATTGGTAGACTTACAGTGAGTTTTTGGAATATAGATGACATAATGCAAGATAACGAGTTGATTACACAATTAGGAGCTGCAAAGAGTTGGGTTGTGTATCTGTAGCTAACTATATCGGTGATCTGGCTTGTCACTTGACCTCTCTGTGCTTGGAAGTATAAAATGTGAGCAAAAGTATCTATCTCCCATGGATATTAAGAAGAACAAATGAGGTAGAATGAAAGTAATTAGTACAATGTCTGACCTGTATAGGTGCTAAGGGAAGATTAATTTAGCATCCTCATCCAGCGCCATTTTCCCTTTTCATATAGGCTGTAGGATGGTTTGCGTCTAGTTCTACACTCCCCCCACCAAAAAAAAAACCCTAGTGTAAGTTATGGGGAAGATGCAACTGGAGGAGCAACAGTGACTTGAGGGGTGGGGTCAGAGTACCAGGGTGGGGCCTGAGGGGTGGGGCCAGAGAGGCATGAACTATTAAACTGGCTAGTTTGTGCTTTCTCAGAGATGTGGAGAGGGTCATCCTAGATCTGGCAGCACCCCAACCTCTCCTCCAGTGTCTTGAAACCTCCAGTAACTGAGCTAAATAAACCTTTCCTTCCTTCCTTTTGAGGCATTTGTCCCAGCAATGAAAGAAGAGTACCTAAGACATGTCCCATGATTTCTGAGCACGTCTGTGTTCATTTCTTCCACTTAGATGTGCTCCCCTTTAAGGCAAGGATGAAGACTGAATTGGTACCTGACAGATACTCCCAGCATACCTATGATCTCACAGCGTTAACATAAACAAGGAAAGGGAGCTTTTAAACAATATTGAGTTTAATTATCTGGGAATGAAGTGTCTTCATGCTTTATTTTTAAAATCTGACCCTGTGTAGCAAAAAAGAGAAGTGATTAAAGACTAGGTAAAAGATCAAGTAAGTGTGTGATAGGGAAGTGTCTTATTCAGTCAATAAATTTTTAATGAACTAGGAGGAGAAAAAAATCACAAGAAGATGCCTGTTCCTCTTTCACTCTTCATGATTTGTTTTCTTGCCCTCCCCTTTTCCCTTCAACTCATCTGGGAGGAAAGAGATTTTTACTATATGAAGCTATGACAGTCCAGAGTTTCAGATAGTCCTGATCATTGGTCTTATTTGGCCTCAAAATGATTAGGTCTGCCAAATTTATGGAGTTGTAAAGCCTTTTAAGGATTTCTGGAAGTTACTGCCCCCTTCTTTGTTCACCAGTCCTTTTCTGGGCCCCTCCTACCCTAGTGTATGCTTGGCCTTGGAGTATCTCTCTTGCCTGGCTGCCTCTGACTGTCAGGTATCCTTTGCAGGGTGAAGATATCCTAGACAGGAGTTCAGAGCTGATCTACACTGGAGAGATGGCTTGGATCTACCAGCCCTATGGTCGCAACCAGCAACGAGTCTTCTTCCTATTTGACCACCAGATGGTTCTCTGCAAGAAGGTAACCCTGCCCTGTTCTTCCCTGAGGGAAATGGGCATCTCATGTGGCATCAGCCTCATCATCCCTAGGCTCTTAGTGAACTTGATAAGACTGCTGAGGATAAAACAGGTAGAAGATTGGCAGCAGTTCCACATCAGGAGCACTGATATGGCATGAATATTACAGGCAACTGTCAAACTTTGAAGTTGATACATACCGTCTTCATGTATCTTACTTTTGCTCTCATGATCCTCATGCTACTCCTTCCCACTCCCTGTACCCTGAACTGATAGCCACCTTGTTAAGAATACAGTAATAGTTTCACACCATTTGGTAGACAGTAGTTTTCTTCATATCTTGTCTCATTTCCATTTTAACATTTCTGGTTGCATGACCTCTCCCTGCCCTAGGAATTGACAGTGCACTACAGGACAGGTAGGTATCTTTTGGGATGCAGGATATTCTCTGTGCTGCTACTCATTTGCTTCACAAGGTATACAAGTTCCCTGCAACTCCCAACTGTGTTCATCCCCATTCTCTCTTCCCTATAATGCATTTATAATGTGATCTTGTATTTGTCACTGACCCCTGGATTATCTATGAGAAGCAGGAGCATATATGCTTAGCATAGCCTCCCTTGAGGGATCCTGATTTGGTACTGATTTCATCTATCCCTTTCTCAGGAGAGGAAGTTTACAACAATTTTGTCTCTACAGACTGGCTGTGAAGAATTTGGAACCAAGGAGAAACAAAAGAATACTTTGAATGACTTTCTAAATTTGCTGCCATACTCTTGTCCTTCTTCCATAATTCAGTTCCTTTGTCCTCTCCCTCATCTATTAGTGAATGCATCTGAAGAGGAATGCTAAGTCATGATACATCATGTTAAACAGTTATGTTTTCTGGATTGGAACATGGATCATACATGTGCTTGGGATCCTGTTATGTGTTATGTGTGTGTAAATTGTACAAAAGTGAGTATCCATTTGACTTTGACAGTTGATTGAGGGTACAAATTCAGCTCAGATTCATACTGCCCCATTGTTTTGCAATAACCTCTGAGTTTCATTTTTGAAACCAATAACTACCTGATTAATGAGGACATTAACTACCTCAGTCTGGAGCTGACTCTGGAAGAGGAAAATCTTTTAAAAATCTCAGAAAAATGCAATACACTTTTCAACTCCTGCACCTCTTCCCATATCTTCCATACCATCAGAAGGTAGAGCTTTTGAAAGTTAATTTAGGAAATTCTCAGCATATCAGCCATATCAGCAACAGGAATGCACTCATTGTTCCCATTCAAATGCATTAATACAGTAACTTGTCATGGAGTTAGTAAAGAATAAAAAACTTCATTTTTCAAGCCCCTGTTAATCTGGGCATCAGAAAAGGCTGTGGTGATTCTAAGTAACACGTAAAACTGGGTTCTGTAAAGCAGTGGCTATAAGATAATAGGGCAGGATCTAGGTGTAAAACAGTGAGACCATGGCTAGGAAGAAAGGGACTGAAACAGAATGCATGATAGGTTCAGCTTAGGAGCCACCATGGAAAGACAGAGCTAGAATGATAAATCAACTCTGAACTAGCTAGTAGGAAACAGTGACTGTGCAATATAACAATCATTGTTGAAATTTCTATTATTTTGTTTAGTAAAATTTTGTATCATTAAAAAAATTAATCAAAGTCAATGGAGAGCTAGTAGAGTTTGAAGAAACTGTTGGCATGGGATAAATAGACAAGAATGACAGAAACAATAGAAACATTATGACAGTCATAGCTTCATTCACATGAGGACTTTCATGTAGTAAGAACTGTAGTTTAGGGGCCAAAGAGATGGCTCAGGGGAATAAGCGCCTCCCTGGCAAGCGCAAGGGCCTGAGTTCAATCCTTGGTTCTGGAAAAAAAAAAAACGCTGTGGGTTTTGTCTTCCAGGGCAAAGCCAGGCTAGCATCTAGTGCTACTACTAGTAAATGGTACTACCTAGATCTTGTTATCTGGTTTCTCAGAGCATGAGCAGCTATAGTTTATTTTTACAAAGGGCATTAAAGCTGGTTGATGTTTGTGTTGAGGCCACAATTGAGGATTTTTATGTGATATCTGTAATATGCCTTTCTACTTAACAAATGGGAATAAATTTAAAAAGTGATTATAGAGTGAAAAACAGTTATGCAAAGAGACAAAGTATTGTGTTTGTCATGTTATTTAAGGACCTCTTTCCTTTACTATAAAAAAAACCTGCCTTATTTTTCTTTCCAACTTTTTCTTTGTTTTCAGCCTTTTCATCTTTTTTTTTAAAGAGTACAAATTAGAATTAAACAGAAAAAATTGCAAGTGATACAGAATTTCACTTAACAAAGTAATGAATTTCACAGTATTTGTTGTAATACACCAGGGATATGGCTCAGTGTAATAAGTGCTACCCTGGCAAGTGCAAGGGCTGAGTTCAATCCCCAGTTCCGCCAAAAATAAATAAATAAATACATGTTGCAATACGTAGTGCTGTCTTCCAACCAGTTATTCATATTGCCAGATATATGAGTGTAAAATTGGAGGAAGAAACAAACAAGGAAATGCATAAGAAATTAAAAGAAAAAGTACAAACAATTGAAAACAGGAGACAGCAAATTAAAGCATTAACTACTTCTTTCCATAGACCAGCAGAAATGTACAATACAGTTCCCCAAACCATCTTGCTTACATAGATAGATAAATCTCTTTTCCCCATTCCCTCTCCTGTCCTTCTCAAATCAGTGCCTCTTTGTTTTGTTTCTTCTTCGGTGATACTGGGGATTGAACTCAGGGCTTTGTGCATGCAAGGCAAGAAGGAGCTTTACCACTGAGCCACGTCCCAACCCTCACAATACCTCTTTCCTTTTAAATAAGTTCATTCCTTTTTCCCAGTATCTATTTGTCTTAGTTGCTCTTCTCTAGTTGCTGGGACAAATACCTGACACTAAAAATGAGGAAAGGAAAGGTTTATTTAGCTCACAGTTACTGGAGGTCTCATAGTTTAAAACAGCTTGAACTACATAGCAAGAGCTCAGAGCCTTATTAGCTCTAGAGAGCAGTGCCTCTGTCTTCTCCAAACATCTCCTCTCTGCCTGAGGTGGCCTCAATCAAAGACACTGCTGCCCTGCTTGCTCTACAGAGTCTGGAGGAGAGGCAGGGTGGCCACTGTGTCTAGGATGACCCTCTCCACACCTCAGAGAGACTGTAGTGTGAGGGGCAGCACAAGATGCGAGTTGAAGGGTTTGCACCTCTCTTGCCCCACACTTCAAGCCCCGCCCTGGTCCTCTGGTCTCACCCCTCCAGCCACTCACTGCTTCTGCAGCCACGTCTGCCCAGTGACTTACATGAGGCTTTAGGGGAGATAGCTAGACACAAACCATAGCACTATCTTACCCTTCAGATTCCATTTTTCTCTTTGAGATTCTCGTACTAAGGAGACAATGCCGTGTTTGTGCATGAGGGTCTGATTTATTTCACTTAAGATTATATTCTCTAGTTGCATCCATTTAATGACAAAAGACTGAAATTCATCCTTTTTTTGTAGCTGACTGACTAATAATCTGTTGTGAAAAAATGCCACATCAAAAACTCTCTTTAAATAGAGCTGAGAGAAATAGACAATGCTTCCTGAAGATAAAGTTGTCTTTGACAAAGGAAAGAAAGGCTTTGTAGTACTACAGTGAGGTTAGTCCTTAAGGACTCACTTCACTCACATCAGAAACACAATTTAGGTGGATCCCCAAAAACTCAGTAATTTATTTTTTATGAGGGAGGAAAGGGGTAAAAGAAGCTAAACAATTGAATGTGGCTACTTTAAGCTTTCTGAATGAGCTAATGTTTCAAAAAAGGCAAAATAAAGTTCCTTAGCAAGTGGTTAAACAAATAATATTTTACATATTATATTTGACAAAGCTGAGAAAAATATCTTCATGAATCTTAAAGTGAGGCAAAATTAGTTTTCAAAATGTCGAAGAAAATTTCAAAGATCTATTCAAATAAAGAAAAAGTATGAATTACTATATGTTTTTGTAGATTTAGTTTGCTCCTGATTATTTGGAGTTCTATATGCCTCACTTAACTCTATGTCAGATTCTTTCCCCAGGCTTGGGACATTTTCTGCTTTTATTTGTGTAAATAGTCTTTTTATGTCATTAGCATTGATTCCCTTTTCATTGACACCTGTCTGTCTTATGTTATTCTTTTTTGCGTCATTTTGTAGTTGTTAAATTATTTCCTGGTAATTTGTTAGTTTTATAATATCATTCCTTTCCTTGTCAATAGCTGTAATGATGTCTTCATGGTCTGAATGTCTATATTCAATTTCAAAAGGTTTTGCCAGCGTTAATGGAATTTTTATTTTCCTGGATATCCCTTGTCATTTGTTTTATGTATCCTATTTCTTTCCTATATTGTTCATTCATGGTTTCCATCTTTTTTATGGTCTTCTATTTTTTGTCAATTTCTTCTTCATATATGCTCAGCAATTCTGTATAGTTTTCATTTCTTTTTTATCTGAGAGATTATTTCTGATCTAGTTTCTTTTATACCCATCTGGTGTTGTTTCTTTACTTCAGTTACTATTATTTCAAAGAATTCGGCTGTGACTTCCAATTTCTTCTATTCTGATGTCTCCTGGACTTGTTCTGGGTGGTCTGAGTGCCTGAGTTTGAATTATGCTTCTTAGTCTTCTCAGTTTCTATATCATTTGTTTGTTTGTTTTTATTTTAAAGAGGAAAAGAAACAAAAACAAATAGCAAGAACAAAGACAAAAACAGAGCAACATAAAACAATAAAAAAGATACAAAGTTTCAAAACAAGAAGAAAAAATTAACAATAGTTGTTATATTACATATTGTTATCACAAAACTTGTGGCTTGGATTACCAGATATAGACATGCAAGATTAATGAAACAATTAAACATTAACTCTTCCTTTCAAAAAACCTTAATATTTTCCTTACCCTTTTTATTTTTTAAATTTATTTTAAACAGTATAAAAGTAATAGATAAGACACTGGAAATGATACACATTAAAAAAGGATGACTGGTATTCAACAGTAGTTTTTATATTTATTGTATATTTCTGTCTTCAATGTAATTACTCAGATTTTAATTTTGACCAATTTGACATATTCTGTTTAGGAAAAAACTTTAGTTTGATGTTTGTGATAATCCTTGAGAAATTTGATAAGAAACAGCTATATCACTACTTTCAAAGAATAGTGTTGGATAGATATTCTTGGTTTGTGTTTGTCCTGAGATCCTTCCTTCTCAATTGAGAGTGAGATGTTGGTTTTCATTTGTCACTGTCCTCCATATTTAGGTATAAAGGTTTGGTGAAATTATTACCCCAGTGCTTCCTAATATTATTACCCAAGGGAGAACAGGTGGTTAAAACAGATATGATATCCTAGCTACAGTAGTACAATTATCATTAAGAATACATCAAGCAGAATTTAGAAATTGACAAAGTTTGGGAACCATTGGTTTTGTACTTTAGACCATAGGAGCAAAGTCTATAGGTATATAATAAAACACATTATAAATTGGAAGTATGTATGCAAAATGCCTTCCCTTATTAAAGTGGGTTTATCCTGTGTTCCAGCTGCTTCACTTTATATAGGGTGATGAGCCAAGCACCTGGATGCCTCTGGAAAGTTAGTTACCCTGAATTCTGAGCACTACTGCATCACTCTCTGCTAGAGAATCAGCTGGGTACCTTGATTCCTCCATAAAAGCTAGTTCCCCGGAGTCTTGAGCACTGGTTCCTATTCCTCAACTAGTTCCTAACAGTTCTGAGATGCTCCACACCAGACCCTGTTCCTCTGGCTGAGTCAGTTGCCCATAGTTCCAAGTACCTCTGCACCACTCCCTGTTCTTCTAGGTAAGCTATATTCCCAGAGTTGTTAGCACCTCCGCACTAGTCCTCATTGGACAATGGGCCTCAAAGTTCTGAGCACCTCTGTACTGGTCTCTGTTCCACAAGCTGAGTTAGACCAAAGAAGAAAATCTTAGGGCCTGCCAAATAGCTCAGCAGATTAAAGTGCCTGCTCAGGCAGAACGTAGCAACCAGGGTTTGATCCCAGGCACGCTGTGCTAGAGACACCCCCAGAGTATACAGAGACTGCTATTGAGACTGGGCGTTGTGGCACATGCCTGTTATACCAGGCTTTGGGAGGCTGAATACAGATCACTATGAGTCCAGTCTATGCAGTGAGACCCTGTAAACCTTGTACTGAAATACAGAAATATAAAAATAAAAAAGAAGAAAATCTTTAAAACAGCAAGAGACTAATAAAAATCAATAATATAATTACAAGATGGCAAAAAGTAGAATAGCTACTATTCTACAAAAAGTAGATATTATTTGCTGTGAAAAAGCCAGAGACAGGATAAATTCCATAAAAAACTGCCCTCACAGAAATAATGGCAGAAAACTTCCCAAGCATGGATAAAATATTTGACATGCAAATAAATGAAGCATATAGAACTCCAAAGAGCTGTGACCAATATAAATCTGTAGCCAGATATATAATAATCATGATCCCAGAAATTCAGTAAAAGAACAAATTATTAAAAGCAGTTAGAGAAAAGAAAGAAATCAACTATAAATAAAAGTCCATCATAATCACAACAGCCTTCTCAACACAAACCCTCAAATCAAAGAGAGCATGGAGTAAGGTATTTCAAGCCCTGAAAGAAAACATTCTAATGCAGATCGATGTGTCCCACATAATTATCTTTCGAAATCAATGGAGAAGTAAGGTAATTCCATGACAAAGAACACTTGCAGAAATTCATGACCACCAAATCAGGTCTTTACAATGCTCTGAAGCATATATTGCAAAGAGAACACAAAGGTGACAACCACCAGAATTCCATTGTAGAGACTTCACCAGGCAGGCAAACAGCTAAACAGAGGGGGAAAAACGGGGAATGAACAACAAGAAAATAAAATCGAAAAAAAAAAAAGTTAATAGGTATCAGTTGCAATCATCAAAATAAGTGGACGCAACTCACCAATCAAAAGAAATAGACAGGTAGAATGGATCAAGAAGCAAGATCCAACCGTATGCTGCATTCAAGAAACATAATGTAATTGCAAATGAAATTCAAACTGAAAGTCAAAGGATGGAAAACAATACTCCATGTGATAGGATCCCAGGGAAAACAAAGAAGAAGAAAAAAAGCTACTGTAGTCATCGACAATGTGAACTTCAAACCATGACTGATCAGAAGAGACAAGGAGGCTAACTATATACTTGTTAAAGAAAGACTCAAACAAAAAGAGATAACAATCATAAATTTATATACATCAAACAGTGGTGCACACAACTACATAAAATAAATATTAATGATAAGAAAAATTCAATAATCACTAACTCAATGGTAATAAGGGACCTATATATCCCACAGTTAAAGTGCTCACAATTAGATAGATCCACCAGATGAAAGATCATGAGAGAAATATCAGAATTAATACAAACTTGTAAACAAATGGACTTAGTAGATGTTCCAACCCACATTGGAATACACATCCTACTTAGCTTCACATAGAATTTTCTCCAAAAACCCCACATATTAGCACTTAGAACATGCTTAAGCAAATGCAAGTAATTGAAATTATTCCATGTATATTATCTGACCATTCTGAAATGAAACTGGAAGTCAATAGCAAAAGGAATCACAAAAATTACATAAATATTGAAGTTAAACAACACCCTCCAGAACAAATGGATCAGAAGAAATCAACTATCAGAAAAAATCAAATATCTACAATTAAATGAAAATGTTGCTAGACATACCAGATCTTATGGGACATGATGAAAGCAGTCATATGAAGTAGATTTATAGCCATAAACTCTCACATCAAGAAAATATTACAAAATTAAATAAGCAACTTAATGTTTAACTTCAGGCTCCTAGGTAAAGAACAAATCAAACCCAAAGTGCAGATGAGAGAGGAAATTGTAAAGAATGGAGCAGAAATTAATGCACTTGAGACTAAGAAAATAATACAAAGAATGAATGGTTGGTTGTTTGAATGAGTAAATAAAATTGATAAACTTCTAGTCAATCTAACTAAAAAGATGAAATAAATACTCAAGTTCAATCAATTGGGAATGAAAAAAAGGTGAAATCTCAAGGGATCCTGTAGAAATTCTGAAGATTATCAAAGCCTACTTCCAGAAGCATACTCTTATAAGATGGAAAACAGAAAGGACAAATGGACAGATTCCTGAACACATATGTTACCAAAACTGAAACAAGAAGATGTAAGTATCCTAAATAGCCTGATATCAGTCAATGAGATTGCAAATGCAATTAAAAAACTTACAAATGAAAATAAGGCTAGGCCCTGATAGCTTTACTGATGAATTATATAAGAAATTTAAAGGCTAGGGAGATGGCTCAGTAAAATAAGCATTTGCCTGGCAAGCACAAGGGCCTGAGTTCAATCTATGGTTCTTAAAAAAAAAAAAAAAAACAAAGAAAAAAGAAAAAAATTAAAGAAGACCTAATTCCTTAATGCTGAATTTTTTTAATGAAATTGAAAGGGAACCAATAATTCCAAAATCATTCTTGAAATCAAGCATTACTCAGATACCTAAACAAGAAAAGGACCCTACCAGAAAAAGCCTATAAACTAATCTCCATAGTAAATGTAGATGCCAAAGTCCTTATTAAGATTTAGAAGAGAGAGAGAGAGAGAGAGAGACTCTCATCTAAAAGATTATACAGCATGTGTAAGTGGGATGCATCCAGGAATACAGGAATGGTTTGACACATGCAAATCAATAAATGTAATACACCATATTAACAGAGCCATAGACAAAAGACACATGATCCCAATAGACACAGAAAAAGCTATTGAGAAAATGCAAAACTATTCACAATAAAACTGAATAGAAAATTGGATTAGATGGTCTTTAATTCAATCTGCTAAATGTTGTCTATGACAAAATAACAGCTATCATCATACTAAGTGCTAAAAAAAGGAAAAAAAATCACTTTAAAATCAGGAACAAAAAAAGATATTCACTATCACTACTCCTACTCAATATAGTTCTGGAAACATTAGCAAGAGCAATTAGACAACAGAAAGAAATGACAATAAGGATAGGAAAGGAAGAAGAAAAAAATTATCATTATTTGCAAATGACATGATACTCTACATAGAAGATTCTAAATACTTCATGAAAGACTTCTAAATTTAATAAACCTTTCCTGGCATAAGCGCTTCCCTGGCAAGTGTAAGGGCTTGAATTCAATCCCTGGTTCTGCCAAATAAATAAATAAATATAAATAAATAAATTTAATAACGAAGTTCAGTAAATAAGTGAATATAAAGTCAACAATGAAAAATTAATAACCTTCATATAACAAAGCAGCAAACTCAAAGAAATTGGAGAAACCACACCCTTCACAATATCATCTAAAAACAAAATAATTCATTCTAATGAAGAAATTAGAAGATTTATACATTGAAAATTACAGCTCCCTAAAATAGATACTGAAGAGGATATCCAAAAATAAATATTGCTCTTGGATAGGAAGAATGAACATTGTGAAAATGACCCTATTCCCAAATTTGTTACACCAGTTTAATGTAATCTCAATTAAAATAATATTAACATACCTTGTAGAATTAGAGACAACATTCTCAAAATCCATTTGGAGCCAGAAAAGATCTAGAATAGCAATGGCAATCCTAGGCAAGAAAGGAAAGTCTGTTGACATCACAATCCTTGACTTAAAATTATATATAAAGCAGCTGCGATAAAATCAGCATGGTACCAAAAAAAAAGAGAGAGAAAGAAAAAAACAGACCTGAGGATAAATGGAACAGATTAAAAGATGCAAACACAACTCCAACCACACTCACCTACATTATCTTTGACAAAGGGGTGAAACATTCACTGAAAGAAAGGTAACCCTTTAAATAAATAGTGCTGGAAAAAATTTCTACATGTTGAAGGCTAAAACTAAATACACATCTATCACTGTGCACTAAACTAAAGTCAAAATGGATCAAAGGTTTAAATACTAAAACCAAAACACTAAATGTACTGGAGGAGAAAATAGGCAAACATTGTGACACCATAGGGGTAGGCAGAAAACTCATGAACAAAACCAATATTGCATGGAAGTTATTACAAAGAGTCAAAACTGGCATCTCATTTTATTAAAAAGCTTTTGCACAATGAAAGGAATTACCAACAGAATGAAAAGAGAACTCAAAGAATGGAAGCAAATTAAAACCACTTGACCCTCAGACAAAAGATTTATTTCTGAATCATATAAATAGTTGAAATAATTCTGACTTCCTATATTCAATGATCCAATCCAAGTATGAGCAACTAGGGCTAGCCAGATAGCCCAGTGGACTAAAGTGCTAGGTTAGGCAGGCTCAGCTACCGGGGTTTGATCCCCTGCATGCCATGCCAACTCCATCCCCAGAGCATGCTGGGCCAGCTAGTGAGACTGGGTGTGGTGGTGCATGCCTGTAATCCACAGACTTGGGAAGCTGAAAATCAGAGGATCACTATGAGTCCAGTCTACAAAGTAAGACCCTATAGACCCTTACTAAAAATACACACACATACAAAAAAAAAATATGAGCAGCTAGGGAAAAAATCATGTAATTATGTACACAAGATAGCTAATATAGTTGTACTACTCATTTCTACTTTTTGGGGGGGGGTAGGAAGGGAGCAGTTAATGTTTAAAATTTTTTAGAACTGGCCAAATAGCTCAGCAGATTAAAGAACCTACAAGCAGGCTCAGGGGCCAAAAGTTTGATCCCCAGGCCTCCCAAATAGGCCCTGCCCCCAGGGCACACTGAGACTGTAATTGAGACTGAGCATGGTGGTATGCATCTGTAATCCCAGCTCTTGGGAGGCTGTAAGCAGGCGGATTACTATGAGTCTGATCTAGTAGTGAGACCCTGAGCACCCTGTAGACCCTTCCCTAAAATATAAATAAATAAATAAATAAATAAAATTTTTGACCAGTTTCACATGTTTATATCTGATAATCTGAACAACTATATTGAAGTAAACAACATGCAATATAACAACCATTGTCATGTGCCTATTATCTTGGGTTTTTTCTTTTTGAGATTGTGTACCATTTCTAATGATTTATCTATTATCTTTTATTCTCTTTAAAACAAACATTAAAAAGAAAAAAGTGAAACTAGAATGAATACACACTTCTCTGTTATAAATTTGAATGGCAAATAAATGAAATAATGCTCTCGTTTCAGAGATACAATTTAAAACATCAATGAGATTCCATTTCACCCACTCAAGAACGGTTAACATCAAAAAATCAACTGATAACAAATGCTAGAGAGGCTGTGTGCATAAACAAAGTTCTCCGCGGGTAGTGAGACTATAGACTTGGTACAACCAACTTTGGAAATCACTGTAGAGATTTCTCAAAAAAACTAGGATTGGAGAGGCCAGTAAGATAGTTCAGTGGTCTAAAGTGCCTGCTTAGGTGGTAGAGAGAGCTATTAGCTGCACATGGCCTCTGCATTTCATGTATTCATCCATGTCTGTGTAATTTAAATTGTTGCTATGGCTGCATCTAGGTGTCCCCACAGAGTCTCATGCAGTCTTAGGTGGGGTTTTCTCAGAGGTGGCTGGATCTAGACTGTGTGACTGATTCATGGTGCAATGCTAGGCTCAAGGGCACTAGGCTTAAGGCTGTGAGTGCTACCTGCGGTCAGCAGCCTGGGAAAGATAAAAGGGGCAGACAGACCCTGTTAAGGTTCCTTGCTTAGTTCTCTACCTTCTGCATGCCATGAACTATTCTCCTCTGTGATGCTGTGCCATCTTGTCTTGGAGCCAGCCCATTGCCATTTTCTATTATAGAAGACTGAAATTCTACAAACTGAGAGCTAAAAAAGCTTTTCTCCTTTAACTTTGGGTGTTGGATGTCTCAGCAATGAGAAAAGTAACTGAGACAATTATTTTAAATTCTTTTCATTTAAGAAAACAAGCTGGTCCTCTCCAGGTTAGGAATAGGAACCGAGAAGAAGCCATTAAAATTTTTTATGGCAATTTGACTTTGCTGCAATACCAAACTCATGATCAGTGGCTCCCCTCAATAAAGACAGTGTATGCCAGTTGTTCATTTCAGCAAGAGTTTTCCCCATTGGGAGCAGAAGAGAAAGGCGGGAGATTCCAAGGAAGAGAAACACCTAACGACCAGCAGAGGTGAAGACAGGGGGCCATCTGGAGAGGAATGTGAATGGCTCCAGCAACCAAGAGAAGATCCTGGCAGACAGCTGGAAAGAAAGTAGGAACGTCAGTCCTGCAGCCACAGGGAGGACTGCGAATGCCCTGGCTGTACTTGGAAGCAACTCTTTCCTTGAGCCTCGGAATATACATAGCAATGTCCTGATTTTAGCCTTTGGACTCCCAGAACTGTGTGCTGATAAATAGATGTTATGTAAGAAACAAAAACAAAAATCTCAGATAAAATTTTTAAAAAAGCACCTGCTTAGGCAAGCTTAAGCATGTGCAGTGTACCACGTGCCGCCCCAGCCCCACCCTGAGGATGGGCTAAGCCAACGAAAATAAATAAATAAATAAATAAGCTTTAAAAAGAAAAAACTAGGTTTAGAGGCCCAATTCAAATCAGCTCTTCCCCTTCTGGGTATTTTTCCAGTAGAATTAAAAACATTATACCACAGAAATATATATGCACCCATGTTTATTGCAGGGCAATTTGTAGCAGCTATGTTGTGGAAATAGCCCATATGCCCATCAGCTGAGGAATGGTTCAAAAAGATGTAACTTTGTGCAACTCAGCCTTAAGGAAGGGTAAACTTGAGAGTTTCATGGGTAAATAGGTGCAACTTGAGAGCAAACTCATAAGTGAAAGAAATCAAACTCACATGTGTAAACACCATATTGTCACCCTAAAGATTATGAAATGGGAAGAAGCTGTTCAAAAGGAAAGATTATCTGGCATAAAGGGAAGGAGAAAAGAAAGATATATAATATACATATACATATACATATACATATACATATATATGTATATATAATATGTATGTATGAAAAGAAATATTTATGCTAATATTGTTTGAAAAATATTTTTGTACCTATATCTAATACTCTGAGAAACTACTTTGAAGATAACAGTATTCAACATACTAATGATTGTTATCTTGGTATGAAATTTTTTCTCTACAATAAAATTTTAAAAATATGTATTATGAAATTGAATACAAAAATAAGGTTAAAGTTTAGATTTAAAATTATTACTACAGTAGAAGTCACAATGCCATTTCCATCTGAAATTGCGAGCCTTCACTTTGAACATATATTTCATTGTTCTTGCTACTTTCTGAGGAAATTGTAGAAGTCTTCTTTTGAAAGGGAACTGTACTGAGAGGAATATATCTTTTATTGTGATAAATTTTAAAAATGTAAAAATTCACCATGTATTTTGATCACCAGGAAAGTCTTCTTTCATGTCTTTTAGTTACTGTGTAATAGCTGCCTCGAGGTCCTGAATTAGTTCAAAACATTTACTTTTTATTGTCATTTTTACTTTGTGGATGAGCCAGAAATCACATAGTGCAAGATCCAGTAAATGAGGTGAATGAGGATAAAGTACGTTTTTACAACCCTCCTTTTCAATAGTACTTGGCAACTGCATTTAAGACATTCCCAAAAGTAGACTTTCAGAACAGCTTTAGGAAGTAGAAAGAATGATGGCTAAAGGATATTCAGAAATAGGTGTAATGTTTTGAAAACGTACTGTTTTGAGAGGAATATATCTTTACTGTGATATTTTTTAAAAATTTAAATATTCACCATGTATTTTGATCACCACTTCTTTATTTAACACCAATATTTGTGCTAGCTCCTTGTGAGGAATTAGGAAAACAACTACTACAAAACTAAAGATAATCTGTCACTTCTTTCCTAGAACAAGTATGTATGTTCACTGTAATGCAGAAGGTATTAAATATTTAAATTTAGGGAAAAAATTGGAAAAGACACATTTATATTCATCTAACTAAACATATCCTCCCTTGCTTTGAATAAAATTGTTTCATGATTCTTGCCACTTTCTGAAGCAGCTCTCAGATTCTTTTTTCATGAGTGTCACGTCTTTCTTGATGTCTTGAATCAATTCATACTTGAAGAAGTCATATGATACCAGATCCAGTGAATGCTTTTTTACACGTCTGTGTTTCCTTTGGGTGAATTCAGCAGGAGCATTCACCTTATTTTCACTCATACCTGGTAAAACTCACAAAAGAGGACTTCCAGAAATATTTAAGAACCCTGGCAAGCACAAGGACCTGAGTTCAATCCCCAGTTCCGAAAAAAAAAAAAAAAAAAAAAA
>NDGM011182527.1:0-12271 GCA_002564305.1 Octomys mimax | reverse complement strand
AGAATATATATATATATATATATATATATATATATATATATATTAGTTAAGATAGTTACACAGCTAGTTTCTCTTAGTTCTTTGAAAAGAAAGATTTGTGTTAATATTGTTTACACAATATTTCGTGCCTATATCTTGTACTCCGAGTAACTACTATGAGAATAACTATGAGCAATGTGTTGATATTTCTTACTTTCCTATTATCCTGTTTTATTTTTTTTATTTTTTATTTTTATTTTTTGGCAGAACCAGGGATTGAACTCAGACCCTTGTGCTTGCCAGGAAAGCTCTTATCCCACTGAGCCATCTCCCCGGCCCTATCCTGTTTTAAAACTCTGGATTTTTTCTTTTTAAAATAAAACAAAAGTATGATATTTGGGTTGTAGCCTGAGCTGAACCAGGAGGGGCTGCTTTTTATCACTGCATAAGGAGATGAGAAGTGGAATTTTCACAACCTCCCAATATTGTCCCTTAAAACTTTTGGCCCAAAGAGATATTTCTTAGTCTGCTGAAGCCATAGCTCACCGTATAAATCATTTAAATCACACCAAATGCCTGAGATAGCATCTGCATGTGGAGTCTGTGAGGGAAGGTTTTTTTTTTTTTTTTTTTNTTGCTTTCTTTCCCTATCCTTCATCTACAGAAATCATCTGCCTCTGTATCAACACAATCACGGTCTATGCAGCATGCAACTGCAGCTAAGTTTTTTCTTATGAAGAGGAGAGTTAGGATAGAAAGGATTAGACCTGAGACAAAGTCTACTCTCTTATGCTTTTCTACAAAACCAGAGTGAGGACAAAGACTTAACAATGAAACTGAAGGTACGAATAAGAGGTTTTAAATAGGAAATGCTGAAAAAAGCAAAGAGCGCCTGGAGTACCAATTCCTTGCTCTTTCCTTCATATGTAATCCTTTTCCATCACTGTGATTTAGAGCTTGCTATGCTCCCTGGAGGCAATTAGCCTCCCTTTCCATGCCTACTCAAATATTTGTTTTAACATGTGACAATTTGGATGTGGTTACTTGTCACCTTAAATATCTCTCTAAGACCATTTACTGTTTTATGGCCAATTTTAATATGCTGCCATGTTTTCAGTATGAGACTGCCAGACACTATTTTAATACTGGCATATCTTTTTCAAGAAAGAAAGCAGCCTGGTTCATTATTATTAAGTTATCTCTTTTGGCAGTGAGTTGTGCCTGGCTCGAAGATTATGTAGAAGAAGAAGAATGTCTTTTCACAATCATGGTTGCCTCCTTGACGTTTCTCTGATAAACTTGTTTTGCATTATCTCCTGTTTTCTTTGTAGTGCTTTTCTTCCAAGATTTCATTACAGCCAGGGTGACAAGGATTTTGTTGTTGTTGTTTAGCTTAGTTGGCATGTGCTAAATTGCTTCTGATAGAAGAACTCAATCAAAACTGACACTGTCGGCCTAGCATTTTGTTGAAAGCCCACTAGGTTGTGATATGTTTTAATGTTTAGGCTTCAGTGCTACGAAGAACATGAAATCAACACTCCCAGTTTGCATACCAATTCAGAGAATTAGCACAAAGCTTGGGAAGTCTTGAAAGTAAGGTGTGACCCTGCTTGAGATAACTCAGGTTTCCAGGCTTTCATGGAGGATATATTGATTCGTTAAATGACTCAAGCACACTGCATACAAATGCTGACAGAGAATCAAAGGTTTGCTGTCTCCCATTAATAATTTTATTATTCATATTATTCTTCCACTAGAGCATTAAAATATGTTTGATTAATATCCTGTTTCTATTGTTCTTGTGAGTAATGTTCATTGTTTCTGCTCAAAAGAACTTCGCTTTCTTTCAAGAAAATATGATGAGCAGTAGATAATTATCGAATTGCCATGTTATTTGCTGTGATTCCACTGCATCTCCTAATAATCACGGCCACTACACCGACCTAAGCCTGGGGCTTGGACCAGGGGGGGTGGCCCCAACCTGTCAGCTGGAGAAGAGTCTCTGAAAATCACTTGGCTTTAGTGAATTTAGGCAAACTCTGAGTATTTTTCAGTGACTTCACTTTTCACTGTATCTTAACAGCAGATCAAATTAAAAAATGATGCTTTTCATCTAGTCTTCTAAACATAAAAAGGAAATAGATGTTTCCAAAGACTCCTGAATCACCGCTCTTGAGCTTAGCATAACATATACTCCTTGCTGTAATCTTGAAGGCAAAGATACTGGGTCCATCTTAAGGATTTACAGGCCTGATAAATTGCTCCACTTTTCAAAGAATAAACTGTCCAGAAGCATGTTTTGACTTCACTAAGAAAAAATTCAGATATGTTCTTTGTACAATTCTTTTTCTTTTTTTCTTTTTTTGGCGGAACCAGGGATCAAAGCTGGCAGGACCTGGTGCATGCCAGGAAAGCACTTATTCAACTGAGCTATCTCCCCAGCCCTGTATAAATATCTTAAAACCAGGTATGTGAACATTTACACTAGTTTTTCTTCTTTTAGTGTTGGAGTTTCACATGTTGCACAATTGTGTGAACACTGAGTCTCATTCCTACCCATTGTTAATGTCAAAAAATTACTTTAAGGAGCAACAAAATAGCTGAATCTAAAGAAAAAACAGAAATGTAATTTTTCAGAAGTTTATTTTATTATCTAGAAGGAACAATTGATCCTAAATATTGTTCTTTTTGTCGGTCTGTCTGTCTGTTGCACTCTCTCTTTCTCTCTCTCTCTCTTTCTCTCTCTCTTACTCTCGCTCTTGCCTCTGTCTCAGAACAAAACCAGGACTTTGTGCATGATAAGCGAGTACTTCACCACAAAGCTACAACCCTGGACTCTGTCTTTGAGATTTATTTCTGCAATCCCTAGCAGCAGAAGAGAGAAACATCTATTTCCTTTCTGTCTAGGTAGTTTTCTCTGACACAGGGGACCTGCTCCCTCCCACCTTCCTTACAGTGTCTCCTTGATCTGAATGCTTCACCTCTGGAAGCCTCAGGGAACATAGCCTTAGGTGTAACTCTTTCCCACCCACGTGGCTCCATCCAGACCCTTAACAGGCTTCACCTGTGGATGTCCTTTTCGGTTCCTACTGGTTCTGCTATGTTCCTTCTGTCTGCCTCATTGCTCTTTCTCAGCTTTCCCAGAGTTAATAAATGTCTGGGTGACTGCACCAGAGAAGTTAATGTCATTGTGCTTACCCAGATTTAAAGTTTCAAGGAATTCTTAACTCTGCATGACATAGCTATGAGAAGCTCCAGGTAGGCAGAAAGAAAGCTACTGTCTAGAAACTTGGATGCACCAGTGACCACAAGGAGAGGCAACAACATGAGGAACAGAAGTACAGAGGGGCTGTCCTACATGTGGCTACCTCTGAACCACCTCCCCTGCCCCCCTCTTTGGCACCACCATCCACCTTAGGGAGGTGAGAGAAGGAAGGAAAGAAAGTGATATTTGGGGAGAAAACATAGTGCAATGGACAGTGTATAAGTCTTAAATTCAGAGAAATACATTATTTGAATTAAACTTTGAGTTTTTTTCCCTTCTATTTCATGACAAAATATTGTATCTTTTATGTTTTTTAAAGCTTTTGTGATTTGATCAGAGGTGCATGACAAATAACAGACCCTAGAGATAAATTAAATTTTATTTCTTGTTTTTTATTATTATTATTTGATATTCAATTTTTTTATTAGTTCAGGTCGGAGCATATAACGATTCTATTTACTGTGGGGAGTTGCTGCACACACATAACGCATCTTAATTCTTTTTACTTCTCCTCCTCATCCTCTTTAAGGAAGCACATCATTTTCCTCTGTATTTTCAGTACTTTAAGGGGCAAAAATCAAAATCAACATGCATTGTGGGAATACATGACCGAATATAATCCGAGGCACGCTTTCAGAGAAATATTGAACTTTTATTAAGACATCTCAACTCTTATTCAATATTTTCCACTAAGGCTTGTTATCTAGTTTCTCAGGATTCACCAACAACAGGAGAATTAAATTGGAATAGGGCTGTAAGATATACCTACCAGTAAAAGTTACAGCCACCTCCTTAGACATAGAGAAACTAAAAACTATTTGAATGTTTTCTTTCTGCTGCTCTCCGGGCTACAGATTCCATCAGGCATCATCATATTACAGAACAGATTGACATTCATATAGACATATCCTTTGAGCTTTAATGGAAAGGTAAAATTATGTTAAACTCATTCTGCTTCAGAGTGCATAGACGTGTGTAATATGTTTTAGAAATATCTATGACAATGGTTAGTTTTAGTGCTGTGGAAGTTAAGCTTCAGTTATCTGTAAAATTAGCATATGTGTCCAGATCATTCCCCAATGTTAGATTAATAGAGTATTCTACCTATTGCTGCTACCAGACATTCTTCTGCTACCCTTTGGCATTTCTTTTCTCCTACCATATTATTCTATGCTGCGGCGATGAATCCATCCTTTGCAGAAGGTTCTTTTTAAGAAAAGTGATAGTAAGAAGACTTATTTTAAAAGTAGCACTGGCCATTCTAGTCCTCTTTCAGTTGATCATTCAAACTTTTGTGCTTCACTATGATGTCAACGAAATCCCCAGGCTGAGTTTGGCATCGATGCTGTTGTACATGTTTGTAATCTGAGCCAGACATCTGTGAGTGCACTAAGCAACCCCAGGGCAGGAAGGCTGGCATCTTTCCACCTGAATGGCTCTGTAAGCAAAAGCAGCACAAGGGAGAGAGGCAGCATAGTCTGTTTTCTTTCTAATTGGTGTTGCATTGAATGTATGCAATTCATAAACTAGCTCACAGACTGTTCATTTACAAGAAGACTATGTTTCCGTAGAATGCAGGCACCAGCAAAGAGCTGGGAGATACAGTAATGTTCTAATTATATGAACAGTCTGAACTTTCCCCTTCTAGTCCTTCATATGACAGCACTGTCCTTTCCCACATCACTTGCCACACACACACACACACACACACCCCTAAAGAATTAAGCAATTTCCCTGTTTCCCTGGATTATTTAATAAGTGCATTAAAGTATATTACTGTGAAATTAAGTTTCAAATTTCCATTGAACAGACATTTATAGATCAACCAATGAATATTGAATATGAAGTAACTTAGTTATAAAAAAACATCATAACTGCATTTTAGCATCCTGATGTAAACACAAGCTTAAATACTTGTAAGAAAGTCAAAGACATTTAATATAACCTATATATAGAAGAGGTAAGGGAAGCTACTTCAATACTCATGTTGTGCAGCTTCTTTAAAACATTGCTGCAAATGTAGATACAGATTGCTTGACATAGGCTAGAACAGCCAGACAGAAGGGTCAGCAGGTGGCAAATTGTAGAGAGATGGCCATTGCCTATGGCAGAGAGAGACACCCTCTAGTGGGTTGGTCAGAAGACCCTTCCTCTGCACTGCTGTCACTTTTTTTTTTTTTTTTTGTAAGGCAGGAATGAAAGTAGCCATGTCCTCAGAGAATAAACACTTGTGCTCAAATAGGAATCTGCTCAGTATAGCCTCCAGTTTTTAGATCACGAAGAAATGCCATCTGGCTGATGCTTGCAAACACTAGGGTTCTACAGGGTCGCTGGCAGACTGAACGGAGTAAATCTCTCTCCATTGTGAAGGGTGAAGTTGGGTCCTTCTTGGGCCGTTGCTGAACAGACTGGAATGAGTCTCCTAACTTACTCTGCTTATTTCTTTAGCTTCTAACGAAGCGATGCGCAATTATTTCTATTTTCTTACCAATATTTTATATTTCATTATGTTTTTGAAACTGACAAACTTGTAATTCAGAGGTTACAATTTTCATGAAATACTTTGGTTTTTCTTGTTGAATCTTAGGGTTTTATTTTCTTCTTAGTTTCTACATTTTGGGAAACGTGTTATTCTTACTACTTGTGATTTTTTTTTTTTCCGATATTTTAGAATACAGGATGTCTTACTCTTACTCTTCTTTGGTGGACCAACCACCCACTAACCTTGCGGCCACGAATTAGTTCCTAAAATATCCTCAACTAACACAGTTTTAGGGATGGTTTCCTCACTCTGGCCCACAAATGAGACTGTTACCTCATATCATTATGTTTAATGTGCCTTCTTTTTCACTACTACTTGGACTCCTCTTAATACTTTTCAGGGGTCTGCTGTGTGTCTTATCACTAATTGTTTTTGAATTAAGTATATACATTACACCTGAATTCAAAATAAACTACATGAATCCAAGAACCACAACTGATGTTACATTTATTATAATCTTAGAAACAATCATAACCTCTAAAATTCAGTCAGCATTTAAAAATTAATTGTTAAATGATAAATCAAGGATGTACATAACTTGGAATCTGATGAGTATTTTCATGCTGTGTTAATAACCAGGGATTTTACTATCTTAAACCATAAAATACCTGAAACTATGTATTTTATAAGGTGTAATTCACATGAATTTCTAAATGAATATCTGTTGGAAGCTCTGGGCTACATTTAAAATCCTCAATTAAAATAGCTACCACACAAAAATAAAAGGATTTTTTTAGCATTGACCTTATGTTCTTCAAAACACATGGAAAAGAGTTCATAAAATCCAATATTTCTCCCTACCTTCATTTTTACAGTTCAAACCTTTCAACACTTTTTTAAACCAGTGCACACTCTTATTTTCTCTCCCTATCGCCTACTTTCAATTGGTTTTCATCATGTTTCTCTCTCTGAAGTTACAAATTACTCAGTCCTCTTGTCCAAGTACTTTTCTTTATCCTTAACCCTTAAGGATCCCATTGTTTTGTGTCTGTGTTACCCTATACTGCCCAAAAGTCAGGATTTGCCTGACAAAATAAGCAAGAAAAATTAGCATTCTGTGTCTGTATCTCCAATAACAAAGACCTGTATAATTTTGTAACTGAGAGGAATGAAAGCTCAAAGACATAAAGCAAACTTTTCATGGGTTCACTAAGGAGCTCAATGGAGATATTTTCCAAATTAATTTAATCCCAAAGCATGAACTTTTGCATAATATTTAACTGGCTTTTGATGCTGCATCCATGGATTGAACAGTGAGTAGAGTTCACTTACCTTTAACCTTTTAAAGAGAATAAAAACAGAAATAAAAACTATTAGAGGCAGGTAGATGGAGCCTCCAGAGCCAAGTCAGCAGGGCACAGCTGGAAGGAGCTGCCAGGTTCACTCAGGTAGGGGCGGGCGGTAGGAGCCACCACTAAGCCCAGCAGCCGGCATAGCTGGTCCACTTCAACGGGGCACAGCCAGAAGGAGCCAAGCACAGCAGCCAAATCCAAGCCAGGCCCAGCTAATAGAGCTCAAGTTAGGTAGAAATAGACCCATAGACCTGAGACTTACTACAAGGCCTAGCATGGCCAGACTGAGGCCGAGTCCTCTCTGAGGGAGGATCCTCTCAGAACGGAGTGGCTGGAGGCAACTTGGATAACCTACTCTGCCTGGAAGACTCCAGTTACATGAAGGGGAGGTGCCCAGACAGAAATCAGGGGAACTAATTTAAACACAAGTTTCAAATTTCTGATCTACTTTGTTCTATAGCTATAATGCTTGCTCCTATGGTCTAAACTAAAAAACTGTTAGTTGCAAAAGTTGGTCAATTTCTAAGTTTCACTAGCTGGTATTAGTGTTGCTAACTGTACTATTGTAAATAGATTACCATATTTACTTAAATGTGGTAATGTTCTCACTTGGGTAATAATACTGGAGGTGCTTGAGTAATAACTTTAGCAAGCCTTATGCTGAAGGATAAAGGACAGTGCCAAGGGAAAACCAATGTATCACTCTCAATCAATAGAGAAGGCAAAATCTTGGGGCACACACCAAACAAGAATCTCTGACCCAGAGGGATCCCTGAAAAATAGACCCTTCACAGAGAGGTTCTGATTGCAGCGATACAGCTAGCTATTATCGCATGGTCACAAGAACGTATCACAGAAATCAAAATAAAGACTTCACGCTAGGCTGGGAATATAGCTCAGCGGCTTAAGTGCCTGCCTGGCAAGTGCAGTGTTCTGAGTTCAAACCTCCATACTGCAATAAAAAAAAGTTGAAATCTTAAGCCAGCAATGTGCTATATACAAAAAAAAAGCATTTTACCCATAAATAAATTCATAGGTTGAGAGTCAAAGGGTGGAAAACTATGCTGTATGCACGAAAAGCTCAAAAAAAAAAAATCAGGAATAACTATTGTGTTCACAGTCAGTCTGAACTTCAAACCAAGAATGATCAAAAGACATAAAGAAGGTCACTGCATATTGGTTAGGTGAAAAATTCAAGAGGAAGGGATAACATAAATATGTATGCACCAGTTATGGAAGTACCCAAGGATATAATACAAATTTCAATGAACATGACAAATCTAATAACCAATAGCACAATCTTAACAGGGGATCTTAATACCGCTTTACATAAAAAAGATAGATGAAGCAGTCAAAAATTAGTAAAGAGGTAAGAGCACTGAACCATGAACCTATAAACAAATGGGCTTAGTGCACGCAGACAGAGTGTCCCACCCAACAACATCTGAATACATGTTCTTTTCAGAGGCACATGGGACATTCTCTAAAACAGACAACATACTGCTCCATAGATCATGATTAGGTAAATGGAAAACAACGCAAATTATCCCATGCATAGTGTCTGACCACAGTGCAATTAAGCTAGAAATTAATGACAAAAGAAACCACACAAAACCCATACACATAGGGAAATTAAATAACTCCCTGCTCAGCAACCAATGGGTTACAGATTAAATTAAACAAAAAATTAAAAAATATCTACAAGGGCCAGCCAGATAGCTCAGTGGATTAAAGTGCCTGCTTAGGTAGATTCAGAGGCTGTGTTTTGATCGCTGGCATGCCATGCCAGGCCCACCCTCAGATATAAGCATGCAAGATTGGTCAAAAGTTATAAAAAAATTTAAAAGGAGACAGAAAAATGTAAATATTGGCTACTCTTTTCAATAGAGCAGCAGAAATCAGCATCACAATTATCCAAGTTATCCTATATTTCTTTTCCCTTTCTTCTTTCCCTCCAGCCAGTTACTCCTTCCCTTTGAACAATTTTTCCCTTTCACAGTACTTATTGTAACTTTCAGATTTTACATATTCTTTCATATTCTTGTACTTAAGAAATAATATGATTTTTTAACATATGGTTCTGATTTATTTCACTCAACAATATAATCTCTAGTTGCATACATATACCTATAAAAGGTTTGAGTTTGTCGTTTTACAGCTGAGTAATACTCCATTGCATAAAGAGTACATCTTTTTTATCCATTCTTCAGTTGATTAGCATTTAAGTTGTTTCCAATATTTAGCTATGACAAATAGCACTGCTATGAGCATGAGTACACATGTATTAGTGTGATATAATGTTTACAATTTATATGTAAAATATACCAACAAGGTGAATAGCTGAGTTGATGGGACCTATACTCCTAGTTCTTTGAGGAATCCCCACACTGATTTCCATAGTATTTTTGCCAGTCTACACTCCTGCCAATAGTGGAGAAGTGTCCCTTTTTCACCATAGCTCCTCCAGGATTTGTTATTGATTGACTTCTTGATGGTAGCCATTCTTTCTGGGGTGAGATGGAATCTCAGCGTTGCTTTAATTTGCATTTCTCAAATTAGCAATGATTTTTGAACATTTTTTCATGTATTTATTTGCCATTTGTATTTCTTCTTCTGAAAAGTATGTATTTATCTCAGATGCCCATTTTTGGACTGTGTATTAGAATTTTGGAGGCCTAATATTAAAAAAATGTATGATCTAGATAGAAGCTTTTATCTTGTCAAGACGAAAATTTTTCCTAATTTGTTATTTTCTTTTTCCTCCATTGTTGATTTCTTTTAATGTGCAGAGACTTTTCAAAAGATGACATTTCAGTTGTTAATTCTTTGCAGTAGTTTCAATATGAATCATGGAACTTAGTGATAGAGTTACAGAGATTATAACAATAATAAAACTTATAGTTGAACATACGATTTTCAATTGTGAGAATTGATAGGATACCATCAAGTAGAAAATAAAATAATGGCGGGGAAGGAGGAAGATAGAGAGAGAGAAGAGAGAGAGAAACAGAGACAGAGATAGAGAGACAGTGGGAGACAGAGGGAGAAGGAGGGAGACAGAGATAGAGACAGAGACAGAGATTGATTTATTATAAGGAAATGTTTCATACCAGTATACAGTAAGTTGTGCTATGATCTGTTCTTTACAAACTACATATTCAGGAAATCTTTCATTCATTTCATCTAAGCTAAAAGGCTTGAGAACCAGAGAAATCAAGGATGCAATCTTAATATGAAAGTAGGAGAAGGGTAAATTATTTACACTTCAATAGTGTAGAGAAAGCAAGAAACTATTTTTTTTCCTTTTTCTGGACTCTGCTGACCCACGCCTTCAGTGAATTAATAATATCCATTATTAATTTATCTAAACATTAGAAAAGGGCCTTCACCAAAACCCAAAGATTCAAATTCTTGTCTTATAACCAGGTTACATCCCCTGAAATACTCAGAAATATTGTAATCTGGGCTTTTTTTTGGCCCAATGACACTAAAAGTGAAATCATAGATGTGGTGCGTATGGTGCTGGCATCAGCTGTTGAACTGCACTGTGTGTATTATTTGCTTCTAAATTATTTAGTCCTATTCTCATAAGAGTGCATGCTTTTTGAGTGCCTCATAGTTTTCAGAATTTTAAACTCATTTTCACCATGAGTTCATGGCTTTCTACGTAAGTGCCTGGCAAATGTGCCCATTGAAAAATAAAAGTCCAGGGCCAGTGAGATACCTCAGCAGACTAAGTACCTGCTTAGGCAAGTGCAGACACCAGAGTTCGATCTCTGGTGCCATATTCCATGCCAGCACCATCCCTGGCAGGTGGAGCTGGCCACAGAGTCTGGGTGTGTGGCACACGCCTGTAATCCCAGCTGAAGAAGCTGAAAACTGGAAGATCACTGGGAGCCCGAGCTGCATAATGAGACCTTGTACCAAATACATGATTTTTTTTTAAGAAAAGTGACTTGTATAAATTCATAGAAAATGAAAAAGTTAAATAGGTAGAACTTGTATGTCTAACAATAAACCATGATATCATATAATACAAGGATGTCAGTGATGAACTCTTCCTTGCTTTTGAGCACAACTCATTTTTTTCCTTGGAACTGATATTTAAGAAATACAGACTTTCTCTGTTCACACAACTCTAGCTTATCAAGAACTAATTTTGAGAAATATCTTTCTCTAGCTAAGATTATCAGTTTTGCTCCTGATTTTTTTTAATTTTTAAGATTATTTATTTATTTATTTGGTATAGGGTCTCACTAGGCAGCTTAGACCCACAATGATCTTACTGTCTCAGCTAGGATTACAGGCGTGCACCACCCTGTTCAATTTCAGTGCCAGCATGGCATGACTGGCATCCTAGGAATTGAACCCACGTCCTTGTGCTTGCCAGGCAGGCACTCTGACCACTGAGCTCTCTCCACATCCCATTGCTCCTGATTTTTAAAATAAGACAATTTTATGAAAACAGTGTATCTTCTGTTGGAAAATTATAGTCAAACATCTTGTTAATTAAACAATCAATTCTCCCCACATGATGACCTATTTATCATATTTCTTTCAGTACTCACAAGAAAGGAGAATCCAGTTTTACAAATTTACATTCATGCTTTTTGTTGTGCTTGTTGTTTGTTAGCCAAAACCTAACCATAACCCAACTCATTTCTTCCTTCTCTTCTGTGGAGATAAAATGCCTACTAAAACTTAATGAAAATGTATTTAGAACACACCATGAGGAATGAAAAGATTGATTAAAATCTGCTTCTATTTTTACAGAGCATTAAAGTTATGTGCAAACAACAGCAGCATAACAGGTACATGCTAATGACTTTAGTGTGGTTCAGGATGGAGATTAAACAGCAGAGATGATAGTAATTAACTCTTAAAAGCATGTATCTATCAGGCTCAGAAAAAAAATTGAAAAAGCACTTTAAAAAAAGGCATTTATCATCATTTAATTCTTTTTATTTTAACGTTCATGTCACACTGAAGTTATAACATTCCAGAGATAGAGGAAGCATCAGTGTTTACAACAATTATAAACCATTTTCATACTCAGCATCACAGAAGCTGCAGTTTAAAAATTTGTTCTGGACTGTATAAAAATTTGGAAAAGTTTGCCATCTAAGAATGATGAGATAGGGCTGGTGAGATGGCTCAGTGGTCTAAAGCACCTACTTGGAACAAGCTTGGCAA
>NDGM011182526.1:0-11484 GCA_002564305.1 Octomys mimax | reverse complement strand
AGCAGAAAAGCATGAAAATGAAGTATAAAAAGTAAAGCCATATTAATATGCTGAGCTGTAAAAAGCTGAAGTTAACAACTTTGGACATTGCCAATCTTACGGAAAACCCACTACTATTATGGACTACTGGATTATTTTGGGAGACTGCTGAATTCAAGCACCTATAATATTTAAATGAGAAGGGAATGCCAGTCTCTGACAAAACTAACCAAAAAAGTGGAATAGAAATGAACAACCCTTTTATATCTGTATACTCAAAATAGTTAAGATAGATATACAGTTCCATTCTCTTAATGAATAGAGAGGATTGTTATAATAGTGTTCGAGACAGGATATCATGTCTGCATCTTGTACAATGAATAACCACTAAGACAACAATATGCAATGTATCAATTATTGAAAATGTGCCAGTAATTGGTTGTAAAACTGTCACATTGATATTTGTTTCTCAATAAAATTATTTTAAAAGAACACTGTGCTGTCTCCTTAGTATGAGAACCTGAAAGAGAAAAATGGAATCTGAAGGGTACAATAGATACTAAGAAAAAGGGAATGAGCTTATTCAAAAGAAAGAGTTACTGAGTTGAGGAGAAGGGCAGGAGAGGGAGTGGAGGAAAGAGATCTATCTATGTACGGAAGCAGGGTGGTTTGGATAAGGTACTATGCATTTCTGCTAGTCTCACAAAAGCAGCACTTAATGCTTTAATTTGTTTAATGTCCTTTTTTCAATTATTTGTGCCTTTCCCTTCTTAATTTTTTTATACATTTCTTCCTTCTTCCAATTGTACATCCATATTTCTGTCATATGAGTATTTGGTTAGAAGACAACATTATATATATTACAACAAATACTGTGAAATTCATGGTACTTTGTTAAGTGAAATTGTTTCACTTGTCATTTGTTCTGCTTTAATTCTAATTTGTATTATCTTTAAAAAATAACTTACAAAAAAGAAAAGAAAGGCCTTGCACTGGATGAGTGAATGCTGTCTGTGCACATGCTTTTTGGGCCTCTAACTATCTAGACTTGCTCATTTATGCAAAATTTGTCAGCTGTTTCTGTTCACTAGTAAAAAGGATATGATTATTCATTTAATAAATCATCTTTTAAAGCTATAGTTATCTTTTTAACAGATAAAAATATGAGTTCTAATATTATATAACATACTCTAATATATATTTAACAAAATTCACACGAGACATAATTTATTATCCCATTGCAAGAAAAGTGCAACTCAGCAAATAAATTTTTCCTAAATACTAAATACTAAATACTAAATTTTTCCTAAATACTAAATGTGGTAGGAACTAATAAAACCGTGATTTGAACCTTGGTATGTTAATTCTAAAGTTACTATAAAGCTCAACATATTATAATGTCTAAAGGTTAGTATAAAAGTATTCTTAAAATTAAGATGATAAAAATATGTACACAGGTAACTATTAGAGAAGAAAAGAAACAAACGGTGTAAGAATATGGAAGAAAGATAACTTTTACCAGGTATTAGGTAAGTTGGCAAGTAATTTTTGCATGTTGGGTGGTCTTTGGGTACTTTGATTGAAAGGCAGATTTCTGACAGGGGAAAAATGGAAGAGGAGACAATTTGGGGAAAATGAATGAAGTGTTACAGAGAATGATGTATGCTTTTGTGATGCCAGTCATTGATTTCACTTGGAACAAGGAAGAGCATGGCAACTTGGATGTCTAGAATGAGAAACTGTGGAGTTTTAAGTTCAAGAAATTTTGATTTTATTTGAAATGCAGAGAAATATTGCCTATGATATTTGATCGTGAGTTTGACATATTCAGGTTTGGCTTATGAGGTCTGTTCTGTTTAAAATAAGGAATAGAAAGAGAAAGAGACTCTTGGTAAGAAGCCAAGCTGACGTGTATTAGAGCCTAGGCCCATGCAGAATCACCAAGCCAGGCATTCTGACATGAGAAGATTTATTAGAGGTAGGAGCAAGCAGGCGGGCTGTCTAATGAACTGAGACAGGCACAGAAGAAAGGGGACAGGAGATTTTATAGGGTTTTTATGGGTTTTATCTGTGGGTTTGAATAGCCAAGGGAGAACCAATCTAGGTAGGGCCTCCTGGTCTGTGGGGGACTTTTGATGTTCTATGAAGGGAAGCTCTTATAATTTTGTCCTGCCTTGGGTCTAAGATGTTAAATAGGAGTGTTTTTTGTGGTTGGCCCTGGCTTAGGGCCAAAAGGAAGAGAGCCACAGAGTGTGGGCAAGGGTTCTGACTTATCATTTTGGACTTTATTTGATAGGAAAAAGGGAGATGAAGTTGCCTGGCTACTTCCTGATGGCTGGGGAATTGAAGGGCCAGAGTCTGGGCATTAAATGAGTCAGAGGAAGGTGGAGAGCACTCTCCCATTAGGTCCTGTTGATCCAGATCCTGGTAAGAGTAGACTGAGAAAAGAATTTGGTTAAAATTTTGGGTTTTTAATCTGGTGACCATATTGCAGATGAGGGAAGGAAGCAGAAGCCTATCATGAACATAATAGCAAGCTCTGAGAAGTGCTCTAAAAGGGGAACAATCCAGAGGAAGACAGAATTCCACATACCTTGTCCACTCCATCCCTGGGAGCCTGATCGTGGGTAATCTTGCACTCTCTTCTTCAGTTCTTAGATATTTTGGCTGATAATACCCAGTTGATTGGCAAAGTAACAACATTCTTCACCCAGAAAGAGTCATGTTCCCCCTTTTTCTGCTGTTATGAGATCTAAGGCTCATCTGTTTTCTAGGACCATGTAGGAGAGTTGTAGTTGGCTGTGTATTGTTGCAAAGGTGTCAACTATGTGTGCTACATCATTGGCCAGTTTGTTGGCTCATAGTGTAGTGCCAGGGAGGTCCCAAGTCCTGCAGATCCCAGGGTTTGCTCTAGGAGAATTGTGCACATCAGGACACCCACCTGGACAGCCCATTTTATCTTATGTGGTAAGGGGTATATTCTTAAGGAAGAAAGCATCCTGAAACGCTGAGTCAGTATATATGTTAAAATTAGAGATCAGTCACTGGAGTACACTGGAGGTACAAGGAAAGACAAAGGAGTCACATAGACACATCTGTGTATCCATTTTGTGTTTCTTGTGTGGAGGTGTGTTAAATTAAGTGAGGTTTTTTTTTGCAAGGGAGGCCAGTGGAATTTCCCTGGGAACATGTAAGGTTGTGGGAAGAGGGGAGTTGTGAAAGAGAGATATCAATGGCTAAAGGATCTTGGAACAGGGAGCAGGTGTGTGTGTTATGGGATGGCCATAAGGTCAGGCCTTAGAATAGACTTGCACAGCCAACACTTGGTGAGGTTGGTGGTTTGGGTTAGGAGAATTAAAGCAGTCCATGTGATATTTTTGTGTCTGCTGTCATGACACTGGCATGAAGAGTGTGATTGAGAGCTGTGAATCCCCTTTTTAATTCTGGGAGGGGCAAGGAGGAGTGTTCTTTTAGTTGTTTTGTAACAGTAAAGATTCTACAAGGGTCGGTGCCTGTTCTATCCACCCAGACAGAATATAGAGGGCTATTGATCCACCTATTGATTTGTGTATTGTGTATTGTGAGGACTACTTGGTTACACTGTAGGAAGTGGCAGTTTTTGTATTGGGGAGTGAGGGCCCTGATAGAGATTAACTCTTTGTGTCTTTTGTCTGTTGTTTGCAAAAACACTTGCCACCTGGTAGGGCAGAACTGGACACATTTTGGAGGTTTACCTGGGCTTTCTCTTCAAAAGCCACAATTTTTCATATTGTAACCCTTTTAACAGAGATATTTAATATGTTCAGCGTATGAGCCTTCCAAGTATAGGCCACCACAGTAATAGTAGCGGCAAGAGTGCAAGCATCAAACTGGTTGATGACATTTTTGGTACCACTGGGGGGTATGTCAGCAAAGTTGATTGAGCAAACCATTTATATCTTTTATATGAAAATGCCAGTGGGGATTTGAAGTGTAGATCTTAGATTTGCCCCTGGGTGATTATTGACGTCAGAAAGACTGACTAAGAATTTCATTCTGGGATTAGGGAGGCTGAGGGGAGAGTTCAAGGAGAAACTTTGCTGGGGAGAAGGGCAGGTTCAACCAAAAGTTCTTATCTTTTAGTTGGTCTCCTGGTGATGGAGCTCTCTTGAGACTGGACCAGTGGATCCAGATCAGTCTTCCAAGCAGCTTGGTGGCAGTTTGTGTGCTCAAGACCACGATGTGGGGACCCAACTAGCAGGATTTGATGCCTGAAGGGGTGAGGTTCCTTACAAAGACCTGGTCTCTGGGCTGGACCGGTAGAGGAGCTGAGCCATTACCTGGTTTTGGGAAGTTTTTGTCTGTGTGAGTACAAAGGAGGTTTCTGATTAAGAAAAGAACTGGTAGGTATGGTAAGAGGGCTAGGGTGTACAGGGAGAAGCTGGTAAAGGAGGAAAGAACATCCATTCTTAACCTCAAAGGGGTTCAGTCCAGTGGACTGGCAGGGTGTAGCATGCACACAAGTAAGGGCTGCAAGCAGGAGGGTGGGCCAGGACTGGTGAATCTCTGGATATTTTGGTGAGATGAGTTTTGAGTAAGCAATTGGCTTGTCTGAACTTTCTGGAGGATTGTGGTCTGTAGAGAGTGTGTAAAGCCAATGAATATTGAGGGTCTGTGAGACCTGTTGGGTGACTTTGGAAATAAAGGCAGATCCATTGTCTTATTGGATGGAGGTAAGTAGGCCGAAGCTAGGAATGATGTTGGTTAAGAGATCATCAGCTACTACATCGGCCATTTCTCCAGATGTGAGGAATTCCTCAATCCAGCCTGTGAATGTGTCTACTCATGTGAGGATGAAGCAGAGATTTTTCTGTCCACACATAAGAGTAAAGTCAATCTGTCGGTCCTCCCCAGGTAGACATCCCCAATATTGTTGGTCCATGAAAGACAGAGGGTCTGAGTGACTCTTGAGGGTTAATGACTGTGCAGGTGGAACATTGGGCAGAGATGGTCTGAAGGAGAGATGAAAGCCCTGGATAGTAGATGATGGGTTCAAAGAGGTGTTTAAGAGGCTGTCAACCAATGGGGAGAGAATTGTGAAGGTTGGTTAGGAACTGTTTGGCCTGTGTGTCAGGAAGACAATATTTTCCCTTGAGTGAGAGCCATCCCTGCGGAACTGGGAGTAGCCCCTTATTTTATGAGTTTGGAGTATTGAGTAGGGAGTAAAGGGGTCTGTGAGCTGTGATGGGAGAGTGAGGAGAGCCAGTGTTTTGGGTCCTGATTTGGTGGAAGCTAAGGCCATAGGCTGGCTTGTTTAGTCAGTTTATCCGCTTTGTCATTTCCTTCAGTTACCCCATCAGTGATCCATTGGTGGTCTCAACAATAGAGAAAAGGAACTTGGGTTGGGAGAGAGGTAGCCTTGATTAACTTAAGAATTAATTTGACATTTTGCTTGGGAGTGCCTTTGGTTGTTAAGAACCCATGTTCAGCCCAGATGGCTGAGTGTTGATGGGTTTGTGATAGGCATATTTGGAGTTGGTGCATATATTGACTGTAGACCCAGTGTTGAGGGTGAGGGTACCAGTGAGAGCTATTAGTTTTGATTTTGGGAAGGAAGTTCCTGGGGCAGCAGATTGGCCTCGATTACCTGGGAAAGAGAGACTATAGCACATCTTGCCTGAGAATCCTCGTGGTTGTTTGAAGAGCTCCCATCTATGAACCAAGTGTGTTGGGGCTTGGAGAGAGTTGTTATGAACTGTGGTTGACCTAGGAATGAGGTCCTTTAGGAACTCTGTAAAAGAATAGGTAGGTAAGGAGTCTGAGAACAGTAGGAAGGAGGCAGGATTGAGAGTTGGACATGACTTGAGAAAGATGAGCAGCTCCTCAATAAATGTCAGGTGGAAAAGCTATGAGCAAGAAGGTGAGAGGAGGTGTAGGTCTTTGTGAGAGAGTAAGTTAGGTAAGTGGTGTGGGAATACATTATGAGTTGGCACTAGGGGGTGAGTTTTTTGGGCATCTTGAGCCTGGACTGCTGAGGCCATGAGGGCACAGATGCAAAGGAACCATTCTTGGGCTATTAAGTCTAGTTGCTTGGAGAGATAAGCCACTAGAACAAGATCCGGCCATCGTCTCTATCCCAGGTCCCTGATTGCTATTCCCTATTTTTCATTAGTATAAAGGTGAAAGAGCTGTAAGGGGCCTGGGAGGGGGAGAGCTGGTGCCTGAAGGAAAGACACTCTTAAATTGTGGAAAGCCTGGAAGACAATACCCTGGGTGTGTTGGGGGCTCTTCTGGGCATCTTCGGATTTTCTCATAGAGAGGTCATGCCAGGAGGGCAAACTGAGAGACCCAGAGGCAGATATACCCCATGAATCCTAGGAAGGACTGTATTTGTGTTTTTGTGGTGGTGAGGGTTATAGACTGGAGGGCCTCTCACATCAAGAATGAGGTTCCTGGTGTGTGGGTGAGCTGGAACCCCAAATATCACACAGTGGAAAGGGAGAGTTGAGCTTTAGATTTGGATACCTGGTACCCTTTCTGAGCCAGGAAGTTAAATAAGAGCACTGTGGGTTGATGGGAGAGTATAAGGGAGAGACTACAGAGTAAATCATCTATCTAATGGAGCAGGCAGCTGGGCCGCACATCTAGGGTGGTAAGATTGATCGTGAGAGCCTGATCAAAGTAATGGGAACAATCTTGGAAACTTTGGGGTGGGATGGTGCATGTTTATGGAGAGTTGGGGTGGATCACAGGGTCTTCCCAGGTGAAAGCAAAGAGGGAATAAGAGGAAGGGTGAAGGGGAATGGTGAAGAAGGCCTTTTAGGTCCAGGACAGAGTTGTATCAGGATGTATCTGAGGAAGGTGTAAGGGTTAAGAACCATGGAAATGACCAGTCAAAAGATGGAATTGATGAGGCAGAGATCTTGGATCAGACGGTAAGAGCCATTGGGCTTCACCACTGGCAGAATGAGGTTATTGTATGGTGAATCTATAGGGATAAGGAATTTTATTTGGAAGGGTCTATCAATGATAGGTTTGATGCCTAGATGGTATTTTTGTGAGATAGGGAATTAGGGTTGGTGGGGAAAAATTATAGTGTATTTTGAACCATATCCACTGAGGAGTGGTGTACAGCCACCCGGGGGTGGGAAGTGTCCCAAAACTTGGGGGTGACTTGGTCTAATAGGAAGTCCAAGGAGGTGGAGTCTAGTAAGCTCAAGGGAAACAGGGCCATCATGAGTGAAGGGATGAGGGATTTTGGAAAAGAAAGCATGACCTATAATTTAGAGAGGGCATCATGCCCCAGGAGGGGAGATGGGGACTTTGACATCACCAAGAAAGAATGAGTAAAGGGTTTGGATCCTATAAGGCAGGGGAGGAGACCTGTGGCCCTACACTGTTGGGAAAGGCCCTCAATCCCAACAGTGGTTACTTTAGAGGGATATTTTTGGCTAACATAACTGGGGAGTATGGACCAAGAAGCTTCTGTATCTAATAAGAAGGAAACAGACTTATCCGCCACCTCAAGTTACTCTGGGCACCTCAGACATAAGATTAACCTCATCAGACCTGTTGGTGGGGGTCTGGAGTCCAGGGTCCCCTCAGTCATCACCAGCCAACCCCAGCAGGTCTGCCAGGGATGCAAGTAGCTTGGGTGGATCTGTGGAAGAGGAAGGTCCCTCCTGCTGTGTGGAAGTGCTATCTACCTTTCAATGACCTGGTAATTTACAAATTGGGCAAGGTCAGGGGTACGGGGGATTTGTGGGTTTGGACACAACCTTGCCCAGTGGCCCTCCTGTTTGCACTTGAAACAGGGGCCTGGTGGGGGGTTACTGGCTAGTGGCTTTGAAGGGTGTTTTTGAGTTTGGGGCCTCACTGTGGCTACCAAGATCTGATATTTTTGTTTGGCTCAGTAAAGTTTTTCCTCTTTTTCTTGTTCCTCTCCCCCATTAAGGACTTAAAGGCCAAATTAAGAATATCTCACTGGGGGGTGTTGAGGCCCTCTTCAAGGCTTTTGAGGTTTTCATGATATTATATCATGGGAAGACTGAGAAATGAAGTAGTTATTAAGGACCAGTTTTCCTCAGGGTGGTGGGATAAAGTGGGCATATCAGGTGAGAGTCTTGGTGAGCCTAGCCACCAAAGCAGCAGGTTTTCATCTGCCGGTCAAGTACTTTCTCTGAGTTTTTGCCAGTTGGTCACCTTGTAGGCCACCTTTTTGAATCCTGCCAGTAGACAAAGGATCATGTTGTTCGTGTGCTTAGGACCCTTGACTGTCTGGTTGGTCATTCCATTGGGGGTCCTCTCTGGGAACTGCCTAAGTGACTAGTGGAAAGGTAGGATCATGTTTAGTCTGAATGGGCCTGGGCAGCCACCATATGGATTCCTTTTACTCAGGGGAAAGGGTGGAGGAGAGGAGTACATAGAGGTCATTCCAGGTCGTCTGATAGACCTGGGTGAGATATTGGAACTCCTTTATGTAGGCAGTGGGGCCTGTGGTGAAAGACCCCAGTCTTTTTTTGATCTGGGAGTGGTTGAGAAGGAACCAGGACTGGTAGACATTAACTAGTCCTTCAGCTTCAGCTATCTGGCACAGAGGGAAGAGTCCTGACTGAGGCTTATGGGTGGCCGGATTTAGGCCCTTGGAGTGGGTGTGTGATGCGGGCATGGGGAGATAGTTTTTGAGGGTGGGGAGAGTAAAGTTTGACTGGGATTGGGGAAGGAGAGTCGACAAGGGGTCTTGGAGAGTCAGGATGAGGAGGGGACAAGTCCCCTTCAGGAGAGGAGGAACAATTGATCTAGGACAGCAGGCATGTCTGTCACTGAAAAGGCCAATGGCTGAGGTTGTGAAGGGGTTTAAGATGGTGGTGTCTGATAGGGTGGGGGAAAAGGGTCATCTAGGGGATCTGGGAATGAAGGAGTCAATGGGGAAGAGTCGGATTGAGACCTGGTAGAGGTCTTTGCTAGTAACATCTGCTGGGGACTACATGACAGAGAGCTCAGCATGATTGTGGAGAGAAAAGAAAGTGAAGATGTGGGGGACCTTGGACCATTTCCCATTGCAACAACAGAAGTTATCTAAATCAAAGAGAGTATCATAATCAAGAGTTCCCTGGGGGGCCCAGGTAGTCCCATTGTCCAACTTATATTGTGGCCAGGCAGTCTGACAGAGAAAGGTGAGGCACTTGGATTTGAGCTCTCCAGGCTAAAGTTGGAGAAGGAGCTTTGAAGATATTTGTAGTTGATAAAGTTAAAAGAAGGAGTGGTCTGTGGGCAGGGATACTGAGAAAGCTGAAGGAGTGGACTCTAGGCAGGGACACTGAGAAAGCTGTGTGGCACTAGAGAAATGTAAGTCCAAAAGACAGAACAAAGTAAGTGGAGGAGGGAGACGAGAGACATATGAAGGAGAAGACAAGAGACTAGATCAAATAGAGGCAGGGTGTAAGTAATCAGAGTGAGAGTCCCAAGACGGAAATAGCCCTTCTCATTCCCCTGACCCCTGGTACAAGTTGGACAGTGGGAGATGTTTGTAATCTAAGCAAGGTTGAACAAATGATGAGGGAATACTCAATTTTATGTGTTGCGGTCAGCAAGGGAGTCCTGAGGTTTGCTGTCCACTCAGAGGGGCTAGAGGTAGACCCCTGCAAGGCCCTGGAGGGGAGGAACCAGCAGTGGCCTTGTCATCCCTCCTGGTTTGCACACCAAATATAGAGCCTAGGCCCATGTATAATCACCAAGCCAGGCAATCTGACATGAAAAGATTTATTGCAGACAGGAGCAAGCAGATAGGCTATGCAGCCCACCAAGACAGTCCTGAACAAAAGGGGACAGGGGATTTTATAGGGCTTTAGGGGAGGGTGTTTGCAGGCTGGAACAGCTGAGGGGGAGCTAATCTAGATAGGATCGCCGGGTCTGTGGGGGACTCTTGATGTTCCAAGAAGGAAAGATCCTGTGGTTTT
Source organism: Octomys mimax (assembly GCA_002564305.1). NCBI lineage: Eukaryota > Metazoa > Chordata > Mammalia > Rodentia > Octodontidae > Octomys > Octomys mimax. The sequence continues at coordinate 1,567 of NDGM011182526.1, read as the reverse complement.
GCGCCAGCCTGGGTCCAAGATACAAAGTTGGGCAGAGGTTTTTTTTTGCTGTTTGACTCAAAAGGAAGTGAGCTTGGGATGAAGGTAAAGGTCGTGAATTATCATAAAGCAGCTGTATTAATTCTCATGAAAGAAAAGGATAACTAACATTGGGTAGGCATCAGTTAGGAAAAAGCCTTCACTAGACATAGGCCTCACAGCCCAGTTTTGGACCCAAAACTCTGATGAGGTATTGTGATCAGTTGTGCCGATGAGGCAGCTGAGCCTTGGAGATCAAGTGGCCAAATGGTCAGGAGTTGGGATCTCAGGATTTTTTACTCCAACCACCTCAGGGCAAGCAGGACTTGGTTGTAGTAATCTGAACCAGTGCCCTGGAGGAACCAGGCTTCAGTGCAGCATTAGGGATCTCTGGAAGAAGCAGCTGGGAGACTCACACTATTTATGCTTCACCCTTTATGTCATAGTCTGTTGTTCTGGAGAACCTGCTTCCCCAACTCCTAGAGTCATAGCATCTTCTAAACATTACATCTAGCTTTGTCCAGTATAAAAACATTCAATGGACAGCATTTTCATAAAATCCTGTGTGAAAGGTAATAAGTATCTAGCTCAGGTACAGCATGCCTAAGATGGGTGAATTCTAAGCACGATGTTGTGGCATGACATGAGCAGAGCACTGGCCAAGCTGGCCCCTGTGGCTAGGTGCCACGGTCATGCCTGAACAAAAAGGAATCTCCTCCAGTAACCATGTGGATGTCAAAAGCCTGCTTTATAAAAAGAAGGGGCAAACCTTTCTGTTGGTAGCCACTCACTATGAATTCTTCCATTAAAAAAAAATTCCTTTAGACTGTACTTCCATGGCTGAAATTATAGAATAATCACCTATGACAGAATGGGGAAGGTTGAGCCAATTTAAATCATTGTTGAAATCACTGATGCAATCATGACCATCTCTTTCATTTTAATTTTTAATTTATTTTCTATTTATTTATTTATTTGGTACAGGGTCTCGCTACGCAGCTCAGACTCATAGTTATCCTCCTGTCTCAGCCTCCCCAGCTCTGGGATTACAAGCGTGCACCACCATGCCTGGCTTTGGTGACTGGATCATTGTCTGTTGCTGACATAGCATGCACTGTTGGGGATTGAACCCAGGTGCTTGCCTTTGCCAGACAGGCACTTAGACTGCTGAGCTATCTCCCCAGTCCTCATGAGCATTTCCTCATGGTCTCTTTTTAAGAAAAAGTTTGCCCAAATAAGTTGTATTAATATTTAAATGGGCTTCCCTACTACATTAAAGTTTTTGTTTTTATCTTGCTATACCATGCTATTGCCTTACTTAAGTAGTATATGTAAAAACACTTAAATGTGTAACATAATGACAATTGATGATTCATGTCACCATCTCATAACAAGTGATGACACACACTAATAATCTTTCTCACAGTTGGAGCTTCAACAGAAATAACCTAATTTTCCCTATTATTCCTGAGTGTACGTTATTATTTGAGGGGAAGATGACAAGGAACGATGCAATTAAAATACTAAAACCTATTTATCAAGATAAAAT
>NDGM011182517.1:0-12640 GCA_002564305.1 Octomys mimax | reverse complement strand
GGAGGTAGATTTGATCATGGATATTGTGCCACACACACATACGCACACACAAACACGGGGTTTTAGCGGTGCAAGGCTGGAAGTCCTTCGTAGGTTCTGGTCCCAGGAATGCCCAATTGGAGCACAGCCTGTAGTGGTCACTGCAGAGGGAAGGTCACGCTTATGAGAAGCCCTGCTTGGGGCGAGGGGGCCACACCGGCTCCACGGTCAGCATTTTCTGGAATAGTTTGCAAACTGGGAAAGAGAAACCTGCAGTGAGTCTGATGGGTCTCAGTCTGACCTTGCTCTCTCAGTTCTGGGCCACTGCAATACAGTCCACGAGTGTGCACACACACTTAGGCGTATGAGGCGGCATCGAAAAACAGGGTGTACGTTTAACTTTTAAGAAGTATTCCAGGAAAAGACACGTTGCCACAAACCGCCCTGCGCTTTCTTCCAGCACTCTTGTCCCGTCATTCTCACCACTGTCCGCAGCACTTCTGGAAGTACTCTTTCCTGAGTGTCTTTACTTTTGCTCTTGTGGCTTCCATGATGTCCTGAGTGGATACAAAACATTTCCCACTCATGGTCATTTTGACTGGTGAAGGTCACATGGTGCCATGGTGAATGAGGTGCACGAGGACACGGTGTCGTGTGTTGTGCGCCTGCTTTCTGTTGGGTGGTGCTTGGCAGCAGGAGTCTCACAAGGGCAGGAAAGCGGATTCCAGAACTGCTGCTGAAAGTGGCAGGAATGACAAAGTCAGTGTGCTTCAAGTAATGGGGAGGGTTTCGAGGGGAGCTCTTGATATCGTGTCTTTTACTGTAATGAAGTTTTGAAGTTTCAGCATTGACCGTAGCTTCCCTCCCTGCACGCCTTCATTTGCAAGCATGATGCGTGCTCGTTGCTGGCAGTTTTGCATGCATGTGGGCCCTTGAGAAACTAACATGCGTAGAGCCCCACCCGCAGGGAGCCATGCCGGCGTGTGTGTCCCTTGAACCCACCTCCTCTTGCCTAGTACACACTCGAGTTTCTGGTCACACTTCCTGTTTTATTAGCCTTGACTTTGCTAACGAGTGCTGAGCAGTCCCCTCCTCTCTAAGTGTGTCCCCAGCACACACAGAGGACACCAGAGCTATCTCTTGTCCTGGTCATCCGCACAGACGTCCCCTGACTGGCTTGTCACTATTCGCGGTTTTGAGGACTCACACGAGCGAGCCTATGCACATTTCTCCTGTGCATCCTGCAGTTGCTCCGAGGAGCACAGCTCCATCTTCACAGGGGAAGCTGCTCCTTACAGGCAAACCACCAGTATGTGACAGTGTCTAATTCTACCTGGCGGGTGGCCTGCCGTGATGACCCGAAGATCCCGTCTTCTCTCCTTGGCCCTATTCCCAAGGCAGAGAGGCCAGGGTCTGGATGTGGACCCCTGCAGGACTCCATTCCCACACTCAGGGGAGTCCCCCCAGAGGCCCTGCTGGCTTGGGAGCTGTCGTTGGGGTCGCATCTCAGGAAGCGAGGAGGTCCCAGCGTCCCTCCAGGCACCAACTCCTGGCTCCCGTGGCGTTGGCCGCCCTGGCAGGCCTCGGAGCTTGTGCCTGTCTGGAGGCTGCATCCCTGGCCCACAGTCTCTGCCTCAGGCCCAGTCACAGCCCTGGGTGTTGCCAAGCCGGGGCCAGGTGTGCGCCTGGTCCCCACCCTCTGAAACACTTCTCTGCAGAGTCACTGCCTCAGCACTTCCCAGAGTTCATGGACTCCTGCAGCACGCCCACACAGACACACACACACGCACGCATGCAGAGCGACACACAGACACAGATGCACACGTAGACACGCAGAGACAAATACACATAGCCACACAGCCACAGCCGAACACAGACATGTGCGTTTCCTCCACAGCAAGGCCCTTCCATCCCCAAGGTGATCAGCGCTTCCCCCGTTCTTTCTTTTAGCTACCATTCTTGATTTGTACACGGGCAGGATCTGATGTTCACCCGCACCGCAGGGTCGCCACGCACTTCTCTCCTCCTCTCCGTGAGCCCCTTCTCTCCCTCCCCTCCTCTGGATCCCTGCCCCGTCACTCCTCAAAACACCGGCACTAGGGATCCTGTTCAGCCCAGCCAAGCCTCCTCTAGGCATCGCCCCGAAAAGCTGAGGCCATCACATCACATGACCCGTGTGCGCCCACGTGCACAGCAGCGCGACTCCCAGTACTGACCCCCTGGGAGCAGCCTAGATGGCCGTCCACAGATAGACGGGTAAAGAAAGCGTGATCATTACACGCAGCGGAACCCTACTCTGCCCTAAAGGAGGATAAACTTGAGTTACCTTTAGGGAAATGGATGTGCCTTGAGACCATCAGGTTGGGTGAAATAAATCAGATATCACATGGCTTCTCCTATATGAGAAAAACAAAGCATAAATCATATTTTAAAAATGTGGAGGGGGATGAGGAAGGGGAGCTCAATCCCCCCATTCTCGCTGTGAACAACAGTAGCTAGCACTGCTGACTCAGCGTTCTCCTCCAGGGAGCCTTCCAGGATTGCATCCCTGGGGGCTCACGAGCCACGTCCTGGCGCTGGTTCTCCCTGCCCGGGGTGTAGCTCCCTGTCTGCCTAGAGCCTGTGAGACTGAGTTTCCTAGGACCACAGGCTAATGTCCTCAGAGCCCAGCTTGGGGCCTGATATAGGTGTCAATCCGAGTGCTCTTGGGAGCAAATGCAGGATACCGTATGGCTCAGTGACTACAATAGCACAGGTCAGAAACGAGTTCAGACCATCCGGTTTTAAACCTGAGATTCTGGCAGCAGGGCACATCAGACTGACTGACAGCAAGGGATTAGAAGGCCGAGGAATCTGGGTGCACAACACACGTGTGATCCAGCCCCCAAGAGGGTGAGGTGGGACAGTCATGAGTTTGAGCCCAGGCTGGGTAACTCAGTAACTTAGTGAGACTCTATCTTAAAATTAAAAATTATAAAACATTAAAAAGGGCAGGGGCTGCATCTCAGTGTGAAGGCCTTAGGTTCAATTCCCTGTGTTGAAAAAACAAGAAACAAAAACAGCAAAGGAAAGCAGCTTACAGATCCAGCCTCGAAGCCAGTGCTGGCGCTTCCCGCGTGACCTCGGCTCACATGCGCAGTCTGACCTTGGGCAGGCATTGCCCTGCCCTGGGCCTCAGACCTCTCCTCCAGGCTGTGCTGGCCCAGCCATCGTCCTGGGCCTCCCATGTCCGAGGCCGGACAGGGCTGGCCCAGCTCCTGAGCAAGGTGCCCACCCTCCGGCGGCAGCAGGCTGCACCCCTACATGGCAGGCCAGGCGTGCCCTCTTCAGAGCAGCCAGAGCCCTCTAGTTGGTGTCAGGGAGCTCCATGCCAGGTGCACGTAGGATGCACATACACAGAGCATGCTGCATCCACAGGGACAGACCAGAGGGCACAGGGACCCAGCCTGTCCTCTGCTCCCTTGGGTGACCCTCCTTCTGAGAGCTCAGAGTCTGTCTGTGGCCACCCCATGGGCTCTCCCTGTGGCCAGAGTTGCAGCAACCGACCTGGGGCCTCTCAGTCAGCTTCTGGGAGCCCTGGGCTATATGGTCCCCGCAAAGCCAGGGTATATTTGGGAGGCCCGCTTGGCCTCCTGGGGCTCAGACAGGAAGGACCCTTGTGGAAGGACAAGAGGAAGACCCACTCCACAGGGGGCTGGTAATAGATGTGCTTATAACTGGGGGGATAAAGTGACACTTTCCACGGCAACATGGCCAGTTTCTAGTAAGGACAAGTGGGCATGGTGGCATACAATCGCAGCACTTGGCAGGCTGAGGCAGGAGGATTGCTGTGTGTTGGGAGGCCAGCCTGGGCTACATAATGGGTCTCAAAAATCCAAGACAAAAGGTGGAGATTGTTCAACACACAGGAATCGCCTTTGTCCTGAGAATGTCTTCCTACTGTTCTCAGTCTGAAAACAGTCACTCTCACAGGAAAATTAAAATTAGTTTCCTAAAGGCCTCAACACGGGAAGAGAGTTGGCAATCTTCAGCAGCTCCAGAATTGTCTTTAAAATCTGACTGGCCTGTGGCCTGTGTTGGCGCACTCCCTGCTGAAGCTGCTAGGCGTTTCCAGTCACCACCGCGTGTGCAGAACCTGCGGTGGCTCCCAGGGCCTCGGGTCTGGAGGGTGGAGGACAGGATTGGGGCAGCTTCCAGGAGGAGGCGGGTCTGCATCAAACTTCTCGGGAAGAGCTCAATGGCATGGGGTGGGGACAGAAGAGGGCACAGGGAGAGGGCTGGGGACACAGAGAGACCGGAAGTCCAGCAGACCGAGGGGATGTCAGGGAGTGGCAGTGCAGTGTGATAAGGAAGTCACGTCGACGGCACGGAGCAGACTCTAGGGGACCCCCAGGTCACCATGTGAGCCAGGGCCAGGAAGGACCAGGCAGCCAGGGTCTGACCCTGCCAGGGCCTTGGTCACCGAGGGTCCACCTGGGGCTGGTGGCCCCGCTCGGGTTCCATCTTGCCGGCCCAGCCTGCCCCACTTCATCCTGGGCCTGGCCTCGAGCCCAGGCCATGATCCCCACCCCTCCTGGCTCTCTGGCATCAGAAGTGGCTGGCTTCATACAGATCCCAGGGCAGATGCCACAGGAAGTCAGGGTCTGTGGCAGCCTCTAGCACATGAGCCCCTGGTTGTGCTGCACTGGCCTCGCTACCTCTGGGCATCTCGTGGGCATCTGGCTCACAGCATGTAGCAGTGCCCAGAGGTGAGGTCCAGCAGGGCCCTTCTGAGGAAGGGCCTGAGTGGCTCTGCAGGGGCCAGCAATGCCCGTGGCTGGCCTGTTTGCCCACTTACATCTACCCATCCAGCCAGGAAGCCAGCAAATCCTGGCAGGTGCTGCCAATGTGGGAATTCAGCGAGTGGGTCTAAGGGCTGTCACAGCACCCCAAGCCCAGGGCTCCAGAGGGTGGTGAGGATGGTGGCCTGAGATGGTGGTGCCCTCCACAACACAGTAAGCTCAGGCTCAAGGGTGTGTATGTCCCTGTTCTGGGCCACCTGGCTGGATGGAGGTTTCTAGTGCTGTGGAGGCCACAGAGGGCAATCACCCCACGGGTCAGAGGAAACTGAGGCTGGGACAGGCTGCGCTCAGCACTTTGCCATCCACTCCCCGCTGTGGCCAGGACCAACTGCCGGCAGCTGGCGAGGTCTCCAGCAGGAGGTGAGGTGGCTGGGCGTGGGGCTCCTGGCAGCGGGGACCCGGGGGCGCACTGCCAGGCTGATTAGCATGGTGAGGGTGCAGGCTGGCTTGGCACGCACATCCCCGCGGGCCCAGCTGGCCCGGCCGAGACACAAAGCGCCCAGACGGCGGCCGCAGCATTCACGGCCGGGCGGGGCGGCCGGCTCCTGACCTTGAACCTTTGTGACTGGAGCGCATGCAAATCGCGCGGGGCCTCGCCAAACCCGAGGGCGCCTCCGCCCGGGAGCCGCGAACAATGCGCCACTGTCCCGGTGGGGCTGGAGGGGGCTAGAGGCCGCGTGTGCGCGTGCGTGCACGAGTCAGGTCCCCCTCCGTGGTGTGGCGGGCCCACAAATCCTGGACTTTCTCAAGGGACCTCCCTCTTCTCCCTCTTGCCCTTCCGAGCTTCCCTTTATTAGGCTGAGTCTTAAAGTTCTCTAAAAAGCCAGTAATAAGCCTGAGTGGTGACCCACACCTTAAATCCCAGCACTCTGGGAGGCTGAGGCAGGATGATCACAAGTTCAAGACTAGCCAGAGCAATTTAGTGACTTAATGCAACCCCAAGTTAAAAAAAAAAAAGATGCGAGTGGCACCCAGTGCAAAGGCCCTGGATTTAATCCCCGGAACGCCAAAGAAATAAGAGACACAATTAAAAATGCCCATAGATGTGTCACCCCAGAACTGTGTCATGGTGTGGATCTGCTCTGCTCTCCCTTGGGGCCATCTTTCTCATAGTCAAGCTTCTTTGCATCTTGACTATTTCCTAGTGTTACTGGACCTTGGGGGACAAACCCCCAGCCACCTGTCCCATAATGCCACCCCAGAAGCCAGCAGGAAGGGGCCTTGACTGGTGCCACCTGCAGGAAGGCACGGAGATGCCATGAGGTGTCATAGGAAGGGGGAAGGAAGGCAAGGCTTGGACTGTGCACCTGGCCACCCAGGGCCTCCCCGGCTCGCAGAGCAGCCCGGTCCATCCGGCTCTTAGGACTGGCGGGGGGGGGGGGGAATGGGAGGGAAAGGGGCATCTCGGGGCCATTGCGCGATGACAGCTGCTGTGCTCTGGACAGTGGCCTGGTTTGGGGAGTGTCTCTCATCCTGGGGGGCTGTGGACACTGCTTTTCCTGGGGTCCAGGTGACAAAAGCTGGGGGCGGCGAGGCCTGGCTCAGCCCTGGAACAGAGGACTTACAATGTGGCACCGTTGTCCCTGCAGTTCTAAGATCTGCTTCAGTTATCCCCTTGGTGGCCTCAGCCTTTGATGGGGAGGTCACTTGGGGCTAATACATTTGTAGCAAGACAGCTCTTAAGTGATAAGACACTAGACCAGAAGAGCAGCTGTGAACCCCGTGGCCCCAGCCCCTCACCATGGCCCCATGAGGCCCAGGGGCATTCCCGTGGGTGCCATCTGTACCTGCTCCATCCCGGGTGCTCACCTGGGGAGCTCAGAGCGGGCACAAGCAGGAGGGCAGAGGACACACTGTTGGCTCTGCTTGAGAGAGGGGCTGGGCCTGAGTCCCTCTGGCCTCATGTGACCTCACTCAGGTCCTGAGGTTGCTGTGATAGGGAAGGGCATCAGCAGGGCAGCCATTGCTGCGGGTGAGGACAGGGCCGCCAACCTACCCGACCCACACCGCGCCCCAGAAGCCGCAGTACCCTCTTCCAGTCCACACTTTGCTGGATGCCAGGCTGTGGGGTGGCTGGGGGACAGGGGTCTTCCTTGAATTTGCAAGTCTCTTATTCTTATGAGTGACCACTCCTGGCTCCTAAAGGCACAGCTTGGAGCAGGAGCTGGAAAGGCTGTGACCTGTGGTTGTCACTGCCTGGGGTGCCCTCATGGCCCCAGGTCCTGGGAAACAAAGAGGAGACTAAGGCCTAAAGCCAGGACAGCCCAGAGGGGGACCGAGGTGCCCGGCCTCTGTGTCTTTCCAGTATTTCACCGGATTCCAGGAACTCAGCAGTGGAGGCGTCCTCCATGCTCGGATAGCCATGAGTCATACTTTCTGTCCCCGCAGGTACCTGGAGCGCAGGGGACCCTGCAGGTCCCACACAGAGGAGCTCTGTTTGCCACCTGGGGTGCTGTAGCTATGCTGAGGTCATGGGTGGGCTTTCGGCAGTGGCGGCCCTGGCCTGAAGCACCAGTGTGACGCCCAGCTAGGCTGCTCCATACCCAGGGCTGGCCCAGGGCTTGGGCAAGGACTCAGTGTCCTGCAGTCAGGGACAGAGCGCGCTCGGCTCCTGTACCCCCGCCCCTGCGCCCTTGTCCCAAGTGGCTTCGCCCCAGCAGGCTTCAGTTTCCTCCCCTGTGAAGTCAGGTAACAGCCAGAGGATGCTGGGAAATCAGCAGGTGCCACGGGGGATGTGCTTGGGATGCCCGGCTTGCAGTAGATGCTCAGTAAAGGCTAGCGCTTTCCTGGCCTTCAGCCCCCCACCCCCTGTCCTTCTTCTTCCTGCAACCAGATCAGTGTCCACTTCAAGGCTGGGCTCTGTGCTCCTTGCGGGGTGGAGAGTGGCCGTCATCTGCTCTTATGACCTGGGAGGAAGCAATCCTGCGCAGTGGGACATTCTATGGTGATCGGAGCACTCTTCGTGTGGGCTGCTCAGTAGGAAAGCCCCTTATCACATGCAACAGGGGCCCTTGAAATGCAGCTAGTGTGGCGCGAGTGCTGGGTTTGAATCTTAATTAATTAGTGCCATCGTGTAAATCGTCGTGTGTGGCTGCTACCTGAGACACTGGGCAATGCAGACCTAGACCCTGGGATCGTGCAGTAGTGTTCTTTATAACACTTGTGAGGTTTTTTTTCTTCAGATTTTGAGACAGGGTTTCACTATGTAGACCAGGCTGGCCTCAAACTTGCAGTGATCCTCCTGCCTCAGCCTCCTGAGTGGTAGGATTACAGGCCTGCACCACAAGGCCTGGCACTGGTGTTTGGCTATTTATATAACCTGTGAGCAGCTCACTTAGTCTTATTTATTTATTTCCATGGGACTGGGGACTGAAGGCAGGGCCTCTGTACTGAGTGAGCTCACCCACCTTTTTTTATTTGGAGACAGGATCTCTCCCAGATTAAGCTCGAATTTGTGATTTTCCTGCCTCCACCTCCCAGAGGTCACAGGGGTGCCCTACCAAGTCTGGCTCCTTGGAAGTTCTCTTGTTATATCGCTCCATGAGAGCAGGGCCCCAGCTGACTAGCCCCAAGTCCCCCCGGGCATTTCTGCTGGGATGAGACTAGGGGAAGCCAGCTCCAGGGGACAATATATGGGGTCACTCCCAGCTCCTCAGCAGTGTCTGCGCCCTCAGCTCGCGCGGGCTCTGCACATCCCTTCGCAGGCGGGGCTGCACCTGGGCCCAGGTCAAGTCTTGGCGAAACGCCAAGTCACAAAGTGGAGGACAGGGCCATCTGATGGCTCTTGTCCTCAGCCAGGGAAATCCACCGTGAAACTGGTTGTGGCCGCAGTGGGCAGGGCTGGGGCTGCGGGGCTTCACGTGGCTCCCGAGCAGTGTCCCCTGTGTTGTGCCACTGTCACACATGGCTGCATGCGCCTTGGGTGAAGTCTGTAACACCAGCACTCGGAAGGCTGAGGCAGGAGGACCGCTACAATGTATATGATGGTACTAAGGATCGAACTCGGGACCTTGCACTTGCCAGGCAAGCACTTATGCTGCTAAGCCATCTCCCTGGCCCCTAGGCACACATTTTTACAGAATCTTCAGGTTAAAAAAGAAACAAAACAGTAAATATACTGGGGAAACTATAAATGAATAATGACATTATTTTGAGGTTAAGACAGTGCCTTCCTAAGCAAGGGTGCCGCGCAAGGCACTCTGCCGGACATGGTGGAGCCAGCACTGGAGGAGCCGAGAGAGTCTAAGGCATGCAGCTGCCTGGGAAGACTACGCCAGACAAAATAGCTCTCATGTAACCTCCCTCTAAAAATCCTCTTGCAAGTCAATAGAAAAATTTTTCAAGGGATATATCAAAAGGAAATTTATTTATTTATTTATTTATATTTTAGGGAATAGTCTGCAGGATGTTCAGGGTCTCACTACTAGATTGGTCTCGTAGTAATCCGCCTGTTTACAGCCTCCTAAGAGCTGGGATTCCAGGAGTGTGTCACCACGGTCAGTCTCTCGTCTCTCGGCTGCCTTTCAGCATGCCCTGAGGGCAGGCCCGGGAGTTGAACTCCCAGCCTCCGCATCTGCTTGGAGGCACTTTAATCTGCTGAGCTCTTTGGCCAGCCCCTTGGGAAGGAAATTTAGAGAAGCCAAATCTCAGGCTGGAGGTGCGAGTGGCTGAGCGCGGCTCAGTACTAACGGGAACTACTGACTCAGCGGCAAGAAGCCCAGCAGCGCCCAACTGCTGAGCTCTGCTGAAGCCGCTCCTGGGCGAGTCAGGCTCCTGAGAACTTGGGGACAAAGTCGGGGGTGGGGCTAGTGCAGCATACAGTGCCTGGGATTGAACCCCAGTCCCTGCGCTTACCTAAGCAGGCACTTAGTCCATTAAGCTATCTCATCGGTCCTCTTATTTATGGTAGTAAGAAAACCTGTATGAAACGACATGACGTTTCTCAACCATCCTGAGAAAATTGGTGTGTGGGTATGACAGGCTAATTCTAGAATTCAGGAATAGGCAAGATGATTTTTTATTTATCTCCTTGTTTTAGGATAACATGTCACCATATAACCCAAGGTGGCCTTGCACTCACGGCAGTCCTCCTGCCTCAGCCTCCCCTGTGCTGAGTCTACAGGTGTGCGCTATCTTGTCCCCCTTATAGGCAAGATGAGTTTGAAGCAGACCGTGTTGGTGGAGCTTGGTGTCTTGGATGTTAAGAGTTACACGGCAATTACAGCAGTGATCCATGCTGGGGAGGGCAGCAGAGTTCCCACGGGGTCCACAGGTCCGGGGTAGGGCGCGTCCCTCCCCAGAACGTGACTTACTCCCCCACCTTAAGGAGCTACACAATCTTGAAAGGGCTAAGATGGCTCAAGAGGACATTCTATAATTAGGTTTTTGACCAATAATATGTTTTTGGTACTCAAAACTGAGGGGCAGGAGCAAGCAGCACACAGGAGTTTGTCCTGAGCAGAGGCCCAGCCTGGCCCGGCCCCTTCCCTGTTTTTGCTTTGCACCAGCAGCTAGAAAGCAGAGCCGAGATCCAAAATAAATCTCTGCTGCTGTGAGTTGTGCACTTGGTGTTGTTTCCGGCAAGGAGACCTAAACTAAAAGGAAACCATCAGAAAAGGGCTGGGGGCAGGCTGCAGGGGGTGGGGGCGCAGCCCCGGCTGTGTAGCAAGGCCCTGCCTTGAAAAACAAAAAACCCACAAGCAACCGGAAGCAGGGCTGGTGTGCTCCTTGGCGTGAAGTCACTGAGTTCAATTCCTGAATCAGATAGAAATACTATAGGCAGCCAGCCAGGGCCAGGCCTCGCGGGGACAGCAGGGAAAGACAAGATGCGGTACAGCTGTGAGACGGTGCTCCTGCTGTGGGCTGGACCTCAAGCCCAAAGAGCACATAAATGCCGACCTCCCTAAAGACGAGCATCGGGACTGGTCACCACCTTGAGGCAGAGTCTCTAATCCAACCGTCACCGGCTGGCTACTGGATAAACTCCTGTTCTATATTTGTGGCCCCTTGCTATGTGACTCGCTTCCCCACTCAGATCTGGATTTAATCAACTGCACCGGAGCAAAGGTGCTTGTAATCCCATTGGCTGACCATAGCTTTGTTCCGCCTCATGCCCACCTGAGCAAGTTCCCGTGGTTTCCACCTGAGACCTGCCTCACCGCATGGTTTCACTCTGGAAGAGAGCTTCCTGGGCCTCCATGCAGGCCCTGCTTCTGCACCTCTCTTGGACAGAAGCTTTCTTTCCCCAGTAAGAGTTCCACACTTAATCTCCATTTGTTCCTAAAATTCATTCTTCAGTTTTAGAGAACATGAATTCGTGCAAGCACCTTTCAGGTCGGGAGCTTTGTTCCGCTACATCATTTCTGCAGAAGGAAAAAGAGAATGAAGAATCTTGACCCCCCTCAAAGCACAAATGATAGATGAAAAGCCCCTTGAGACTTAAGCCTGATGTGCTGGCAGTCCTCAGGGGCACTCTGGTGACACCTGTCCAGCAGAGCCCTCGGGAAAGTCCCTAGCCCTGGACCACCTGGTGGCTTCACAGCTCTGTCCCGAAGGATGCCGAGTGTGGAAACTGACCTTGCCCATGGAAAGGGGTGGATGGGACAGAGATAGCCAGCACCAAATCTGGTCCCTAGAGACGGTCACCCAGTAGCACACTTTATCACCCTATGGCACGTGAGTCAGTCTCGTCCTGCTGGCGGGTCAGCCTTGTCCCTCCCATTTGTCTTCAGGTGCATGGGCCTCACAATTCTCCTTGAACCTGTCGTAGCATCTTCTTGGGTTCCTGATTAATTAATGAGTGAGACTGGTAAAAATCTCACATGTGACTATTTTCTGCTTGCAACGGAATGGTGATTTCTCTAAAACCAGTCTCTGTCCACAAAAGCCCGAAGACATAATAGAAGGCAGGTAAGTCTACAAGGAGTTCCTGGGCAGACGAAAGCATAAAGGTGACTCTGACTCTGAACACAGCCAAGCGTTTACACAGAGAGGGAAGTGGATCACGTTGGTACTCAGGAGTGGAATCCCAGGCCTGTGGTGTGCACCCCGCGGCCTGCCACATCCATTCCCGTCCCGGGCGCAGGTTCAGCTGTGAGGGCTGAGGACCCTAGGAGCAAAGGTCCCTAGGTTTCTGAGGGAGGGGCTGCAGGGGGCCTTGGCAGCAGCCTAGGAGATGGAGGCAGAGGCCTAGACCTGGGTGGCCTCAGAGATGATGAAGTGAGGGGGTGCTGGTGACTTGGGACATCCTGTGGGGCCTGGGGTGGTGACAGCTGGTTCACATCACCAAGGGATCCAGAGGTCAAAGGTCACAGGCTGCTGCCCTTTCCCAGTCCAGAAGTAGTGGGGACTCCAGCTCTGTTGCTCCTACCTGCCTCCTTGAGGCCCTCTGTCCTGTGGCCTTTAGAGTGTAGGGACAAGGACAGCTGAGGCGGAGGCAGGGAGGCCATCAGTGTACAGAGTCAGCAGGGCAGTGGCCACTGGATTTCCAGCTGGGTCAGAGCTATTGAGGTCGAGGGTGGCAATGGCCCTACTGAAGTGAAGCGAGCCAGTGTTGGGGACACCAGAGCCAATGCCACCCAAGTGGCAGGGTCTGGAGGAGGACATGGGGGCTTGCTGGGGTTTTCTCAATGGGGAGGTTGGGGGCCTCTGGCTGCTGGAGGGCAGGGAGTGGCTACAGGCTCAGAAGACGCAGCAGAAAGCCAGGAGAGGCAGCTCAGGCCTGTGACCCCAGCACTCGGGGAGGCTGAGGCAGGAGGATCCCAAGTGTGTACCTAAACTGGGTAATCTGGTGATTTAGTAAGACATCTCAAAATGGAAAA
>NDGM011182512.1:0-10771 GCA_002564305.1 Octomys mimax | reverse complement strand
CGTGGCAGAGAGCAACCATTTGTGGTGTCTACAAATAGCAAGACACCAAAGGGAGTGGCAGTAGCTCAGGCAGACAGCTAGCCTCTCTCCCCTCCTCACAGTGTAATATTTCTAAGCCAAGTCCCTGGTTGAAGTGTGCATTGCACAGAGCCTGGCGGGCTTCTGTACACAGGGAGCTGTCATTGGCCACCATTCTGGTTCTGGCTAGACAGGCTTGTGTCCTCCCTGACCCTCCACCCTTGCCCTCTGCTTACCTGCTGACTATCCTCCTTCTTCCTGAGAGTGCCCCAGGATGACCACACAGCAGTGCCCTGAGGGTGTGGCTGACAGTGTCCTGCAGGAAAAGAAGCTTCTGAAACCTGGACCCCTCCAGGCCCGGCTAACTCTGGGTGCAGTTTCCTCATGCTCTCTGTTCCCTCGGCCTGTCTGGGCTTCATTAGACACAGTGTTTAATGACTTCATCAAGAGAAGGTGCTGCCACACACAGTGATTGGACACATGATGTGCATTTCTTTACAATGCTAAGATGGCCCCTGCAGTTTGAAAGTCTAGTTGTGAAAAGGCTATTCATTTTTTTTTATGTGCAACCATGTTTTCTTTTTTTTTTAATTTTTATTTTTCAAAGACAGTACAAAATAGCATTAAAACAGAAAAATTACAAATGGTACAAAATTTCGCTAAAGACAATATGAATTTCACAGTATTTGTTATATTGCATAGTGTTGTCTTCAAATTAGTCATTTATATTACCAGATATATGCATGCAAAATTGAAAGAAAAAAGCAAAAAAGAAATATATAAGAAATGAAGAAGAGAAAAAGGTAAAAGAATGAAAAAAGGAGAAAAAACAAAGTAAGCAACAACTGCTGCTTTCCATAGACCAGCAGAAATCCACAGCACAGCTGTCCAAACCATTAAAGGCCATCCTTGTGTGTGTGCAGTATGGTATTGTGGGTTGAGACAGCGTCTTGCTAAGTGGCCCAGGCTGGGCTCCAACTTGCAATCTGCCTGCCTCAGCCTCCTGAGTGGCTGGGATTATGGAGCACTCCCCAGCCCCTGGCCTGAAAGTGCCATTTAAACTTTGTAAGAAAAAGAGGTTAAGCTGTATCAGGTAAGGAGTTGCACACAAGTGTATAAGGGTCTATGCATGCATGTTCACATGTTCTAAAATACATGTCATGTAGTTCTCCTCTTCCGTATATTTTTCTCTTTCTGTACTATTACTATGATTTATTTATTTATTTTTGATTCCTAGGTAGGAATCAAACCCAAGGCTTCACACATGTGAGGCAAGTACTCTGTCACAGAGTTACTCTCCCAAACCCAACTGTGCCTTTTAAATTTATATGTGATAGCTAGAAACTACAAGATTTTTCTTAAGAAAATTTGAGATGAATTTTTATAAATTTTAGGTATATTTTGCTTGGCTATTCTGTAAATAATGTTGTGTGGGTTTTGGTGACTATGTTGCTCTGTTTTTTCTTTCCCTTCAGAAGAAACAGGAACAATTTTAACTTATTCTCCTTTTTCCTGTTGACTCCAGTTTAGTCTTTTTATTTCTGTTTCTATTTTCACTCAGGTTTTTTTTTAGACTTTGGAGTGTCTGCCTGACAGCATTCTCAATGTTTCCTTTGATGTGTCCTGAGCTACTTCTACAGAAAAAACAAAGTAAATGTAAATTTTGTTTTTCTTTTCTTCCTTGTCATCATTTGGAATAAAAGCCAGGACAGGTCCCCTTTCCTACTGCATACACCTGGCATTGCTGCTGATCTTCTGGCCCCTGGGGCCTCGAGAGCCATCCAGTGAGCCATTTGTTCCAAGGGTGCCCTGTTGTGCACCCCGGGATCTGAGAGCCGCAGCCCCCCTTTCTGTCTGGAGTGTCCACAGAGAAACCACTCCAGCCTGTGTGTTACAGGACAGCTGCAAGGAGTGACTGTGGGGACCATGGGCACTTCCCCCCAGGGCAAGGTCTGATAGTTGAGCACAATCTCACATGAATTTCAGGGGCTGCCCTTGGCACTTCCACATTATTTAAAATCCAAGATGCGTAAAATACAAGGTCCCTGAAGCAAACAAACAAACAAAAGACTTCTTTTGCTTTAAAATTGTATCCTTAGTTAATTCATCAGAACAACTCTCACATGGGAGACTGGTCCAAATGCTGAACCACACCCTCAGGCTAGCACAGAGGACCCAGGGCTTTCAAGTTGCCCAGAAGCCCACACCGGAAGTCAGACATCCTGACTTGTCACTGGGATGCCAGAGAGAAGGGCAGCCTTTGGTCCCACCAAAGTGACCAGCAGTCAGAGATTTCCACCTGAGCAGCTCCTATTTCACCTCCTGTTAGACCCTGGGCTCTTTTTATTTAATTTGTAGTAAAGGAACATGGAACCAAGGGCACTGTCATCATCCTAAGCATTGCCATTATATTTTACTGTATGTCTGAATTGAGTCTGTCTCCTAAGCTGGCAGCCCGGGGGTCTAATGTCATTATAGCAGAGTCACTTTGCTTTAAAGGAAAGAAAATGTACTCTAAATTGCAAATTAGGTCTGTCAGAGGAAGAGAGGGAAGAGCCTTTCTTTTACCTTTGGGCACTGGTCATTAGGGTAACTTTGGAACTGGTGAGCTCAGGTTTCAACGCTTGCTTTGCTGCTTGTGTGAACTCTCTTGACCATTAAGTGGGACTGTAGTTGGGTAGAAATTTACAGAAACAAACCAAGTAAGAGAGAGAGGGGCTACTAGTTCTGAGCTTACTACAGCAAAGAAATCAGCCCCTGATGCTTCTGTGTTGGTGGATGCTCCCAGGTGCTGGGGAGCAGAATGTACTACAGTGAGAAGTGTCTCAGTAGAGGCTGCTGAAAGCTAGTGAGCTAAGAGGGAGGCAGCCTGGTTGCTGGTTCAGATGCATGGCTGAGTTTCTATGGTTGAGGCTAAGTTGGGGTAAGGACAAGCACTTGGGAAACTGTCAGTTGCTAATCAAATCCTAGCTATCTGGAACCAACTATTGCAGCAATTACTCTTCCTGAGGTGTTCTAGGCTGGCAATCTGGCTTCCTGCAAGTCTAATTGTAAGCCAGCTGGCTTCATGGGCTGTAGGTAAAGGCTGGCTTCTTGAGAAGGTTCCTGAATACTGGAGGTCAAAATTCTCTATTTCATTGTATTCATTATCACATGTAGTGCATTTCTAACTGGTGGTCCACTTACTACTCCCAGTTCAGTTAAACTAGCATGGTGCTGGGTGTGGGAGTTCCACCACAGGGTTATTGCTAGTAGCATAAAAGGCAGAACAGGAGAAGCTGCCAGAACGCTGTTATGGATGATGTTGGGAGAAGTTGCTGGAGCTATTGGAAGCTGCCTGTTCTCTTGGGCTATTGTGCTGGAGGACCTTGTCATGCTGGCTTTCCTGATGAACTTTGGAGGAGCTGTGGCCCTCATCTTGAGCACTGCTGCCTGGCTCCAGAGGGGAAGATGGTGCACTGCTCAGCCTCATGGAGAAGCTTGTCACATTGGCTTTCCTAATGGAAACTTGGCTTTCCTCATCACAGGAGGAATTCAGGACCTCATTGTTGCTGAGGATGGCTGTAGTATTTTTTGGGAGCGTTGGCTCTTGTGTTTACCTTAAGCGTTGTTTCCTGGCTCCAGTTCAGATCCCTCAGCCTGCTGGCAGAGCTTTCATCCTGCTGACACAGACTTTCTAGCTTCCAACCCTGGCCTTTGGGCCTTCCCAGCACAAATCCATGAAGTGGATTTACATGAGACATTATCGTGTGTTCTAAGCCTCGAATTGGACTTGTGGGAGGCATCGTTACAGGCTCTAGGTTTTCATCTGGATCCAGGGCCTCAGCTGTATTATTTAGTGTTTGGTGTGTGGACAAATTACCTATACTTCTTGTATATGATTCTTGGGTGATATCTTATAAAATAATATTATAAAATGTGCCCTGTATTATACTGTTTACCCAAACTATAACATCACATGATATGTTAATCATCATCATTAGTTTATATATTAAGTTTCTCAGTTGCACCCACGAAAGCTCTTCTTTCTCATATGCTCAGGTAGTGGGTGCTCAGTAAGGAGAGGTGCACCCTCAACAAGTATTTTTTTTTAATTTTTTTGAGAGAATACAAAGTAGTAAAAAAAATGAGAAATGATACAAAATTTCTCTAAACAAAATTATACAAATTCAACAATGTTTGTCATATAACATATTGTTATCGTCAAATTAGTTGTTCAGCTTACCAGGTATAAGTGTGTAAAATTGGTCAAAAAATTATAAAAGATAAAAGGAGAGCTAGGGAGATAGTTCAGCAGCATAGGCTTTCAAGTTAGGGCTGGGGAGATAGCTTAGAGGCATGAGCACCTACCTGGCAAGCACAAGATTCTGACTTTGATCTCCACACCCGCATGCTGTCTAGGCTCTGGAACCCTGGAATGCCAACCCAAAACTGGGTGTGGTGGTGCATACTTGTAATCCCAGCACTCTGAAGGTGAGACAGGAGGATCTCTAAGAGTATGAGATCAGCCTGGAGGCTACAAAAGTGAGCACAAGGCTAGCCCAAACTGTGTAATGAGACCCTGTCTCAAAAAAATAAAATAGGGCCAGCGAGTTAGTTCAGTAGACTAAGCCCCTGCTTAGGCAAGCTCAGGGATCAGGGTTCAATCTCCTGTACTGCATGCCACGCTGTCCCTGCCTCCAGGTATGCTGAGCCAGCAACCGGGACCAAGTGTGTTGGCACATGCCTGCAATCCCAGAGCTGGAGAGCTGCAAACAAGAGGATCAGTTTGAGGCCAAGTGCATAGTGAGACCCTGTACCAAATACCTACATTAAAATATAAAACAAGCTATTCTGTATATATACATAATATATTTCTTTCTCTCTTCCTTATTTCTTTCCTCCTTTCCCTCATTCCAGTTGTTCCTTCCCTTTGAACAGTTTCTTTCTCTTTCACGGTTATCCATTGTACCTTTCAGACCGTATTTAATCTGTCAGGTTCTTGCACTAGGGAGACAACACGATGCTTGCACATGTGAGCGCTGATTTATTTCATTTATGAATATGGTCTCTAGTTACATCCATTTACTTATAAAAGCCTTGGGTTTATCTTTTTATAGCTGAGTAATATTCCATCATATAAAAATACCATATCTTTTTTAAAGAATACAAAATAATTTTTAAAAATGCATTAGAAATGATACAAAATTTCAATAAACAAAGTAATAGGGATTCAATGACTTTGCTGTATTGCATGAGTTATCTTCAAATTAGTTTTTCAGGTCAGCAGATACAAACATGCAAAATTGGTTAAAAAATAAAACAACAACACAAAACTTACAAGAAATTAAAAAAAAATTTAAACATTAACTTCTCCTTTCAAAAGACCAGCAAAGATTGGTGGTACAATTATCCAAATTATCATATTTATACATAAGTATATCTTCTTCGCTTCTTTCTCTTGTCCTTTTTCTAATCTCAGTCTTTACTTCCCATTGAACAAATTCTTTCCCTTTCACAGTGCCTATTGTACCTTCTTTTTTTTGTTTACTCTCTCAGGTTCTCACTCTAGTGAGACAATACGATGTTTGCATATGTGGGTCTGATTTATTTCACTTACCAATACAGTGTCTAGTTGCATCCATTTATCTACAAAAGCCTCAGATTTATCTTTTTTATAGCTAAATAATAATCCATTGTGTAAAAATACCACTTTTTTGTATGGACAGAGTCTACAGGGTCTCATTACATAGATTGGACTCCTAGTGATCTCCTGTTTTCAGCCTCCCAAGGGCTGGGATTACAGGCACACACTGCTGCTCCTAGTCTTAGTCACCATCTCAGTGTGACTAAGGGGTGGGGCCAGCATGGCTGTGGTGCTGGAGATCAAACCTGGGTCCCTGCAATCTGCCTAAGCAGGTTCTTTAGTCTGCTGATCTATCTGGCTGGCCCTTACCACATATTTTTCATCCATTCCTCAATTGATGGGCATTTGGTTGTTTCCAAGGTTTAGCTCTGACAAATTGTGGTGCTACAAAAATGGGTGCACATATATCACTATGCTATGTTTTCAGTTCATTTGGAACAATAACATATCCTCACAGCCCCTCCAGCATTTATTGGTTGACTTTCTGATGATAGGCATTATTTCTGAGGAGAGATCAAATCTCGGTGTTGTTTTAATTTGCATTTCTCAAATGACCAATGTATATTTATTTCAGATTCCTATTTTCAGATCAGATCTTTGAATTTTATGAGCCTAATTTTTTTTAATTCTTTCTATGTTCTAGATAGAAGTCCTTTGCCTGAGGAACAGTTGGCTAAATTTTTTTTCCTAATTCGTGGATTTTCTTTTTACTCTGTTGATGATTTCTTCTAATGTTAGAAACTTTTGAAAAATATGAGATCCAGGGCTGGCCAAATAGTTCAGTGGATTAAAGTACCTGCAAGCAGTCACAGGGGCAGGTGATTCAACCCCAGGCCTGCCATGCTGGCTCCGCCTCCAGGGCACACTGAGATGGCCACTGAGACTGGGCATGGTGGTCCGTGCCTATAATCCTAGCAGTTGGGAGGCTGTAAACAGGAGAATCACTGCAATCACTACAAGTCCAATCTAGTAGTGAGACCCTGAAAACCCGTAGATCCTTCCCTAAAAATACAGGCAAAAAAAAAAGAGAGAGATCCCAGTAATTGATTCTTTTATCTATTTCCCATACAGCTTGGTTTTTGTTCATGAATTCTCTGCCTAAGCTATCTTAAAGATCTTTACCTACTTTCTCCTCCAGTAGATTTAGTGTTTCCGCTTCTAATATTTACATCTTTAACCTATTTTGACTTTAATGCATGGTGATAGACAATGGGTTTAATTTTAATCTTTGGCATGTGGAAAGCCAGTTTTTCCAGCACCAATTATTAAAGAGATTATCTTTCTTCCAGTGAACATGTTTGGCCCCTTTGTCAAAGATAAGGTGGTTCAGTGTGTTTGTTGTTTCTGCATCTTCTAATCTGTTCCATTGACTCTCATGTCTCTTTTTTTGGCTGGTACTATGCTGATTTTATCACAATAGTTTTGTAGAATAATTTCAGGTCAGGGATTTTGTGGGGTTGTTGTTATTGTTGTTGTTGTTGTTGTTGATGTTGTTTGGTGGAATAGGAGATTGAACTCAGACCCTTGCACTTGCCAGGGAAGCACTTATTCTACTGAGCCATCTCCCCAGCCCCAACAAATCAGGGATTTTGATGCCTCCTGCCTCTCCCAGGATTGCTTTTGCTATTCAAGGTTTCTTATGGTTGCCGGTGAATTTTAGGAATATTTCTTCTAAGTTTCTGAGGTATACTAATAGTATTTCAATTGGGATTATATTGAATCTGTATAACAATTTTGGGATTTACAAGTATTTTAAGTCACTATCTGGAATATTTTCCTTAATGTAGTACTGGTGTTGTAATCAGAAATAGGCAGATGTGGTGGAGAAGCTAAGATAAGACTGGTGTAACTTGACCCTTTTTGTGGAATTACACCACAGTCAGAGTGGGAGATCAATTATACACAAAACACCTTTGAATTCCTTAGAAGCCTGAAAGTGTCCATCCCATTTGTGTCACTTCTAGGAATTATCTAAATCCAGAAGAAACCCCAAGCTTTCTAATAAGGTTGTAAAGTTACCCTGTGTTGAGGATGGTTTCTGAGGCTAGAAATGAGATTAAAGCTACTTCCAGTCATTGAGAACTTTGCAAGAGGAGAGACAGAACACCTGCTCTGACAGGTCAGGGCCTACATCTTCACTGTATGCCCGTCACCTAGCAACTCTGCTTCCAAAGAGCTTCCACCTCAGTGCCACTTGGTGAGTAATAGGTGAGTGAGTGCAGTCACCAACCCAGACCAGAGAGCTATCGTGATGATAAGGTGGTGTCCTTTTGCCTAGTATCTGTTAGGTCCCTTGGCTATACCTGTGTGTCCTTTTTTCTACAGTGCTCCTAAAGTCTGATGGAGTGGAATTTGTAACAGGAAAAGCCATGAATGACTATTTTAGTTACTTCCTCCCCTTGAAAGCTGAATTCTGGAAAGTATGTGCCTAGAAACATATTAAATGGTCTTTTAAAGCCTTAGTCACCCTATCCTAGATGTACATTATAAATGTAGTCACATAAAAACAAAGTCCTGTTCAGTGAACAGATAACGGGGATGGTGTTCCATAGTAGTATCTCATTAGTGTTGTTCGTGGCAATTTTTATTTTGAGACAGGGTCTTGCTAAGTCACTAAATTGTCTGGGCTAGTTTCAAACTTGCAATCCTGCAGCCTCAGCCTCCCAAAACACTAAGATTTTAGGTGCATCTACTGTTCTTAAGTAAGCCCACCCAGTAATAGTATTCCTATTTCGCAGCTGAGGAAGCCTTACCTGGTAAAAGCTAAATCACTTGCCTCTTAGCCTGATTAGTAAGTGGTGAAGATAAGATTTGAACCCACGTCTGCCTTGCTTCAGAGCCAGACTTCCTCTATCAGTGCTGTTCACATATAATCAGTGGAGAACCAGAATATAATAGGAGCAGGAGATTCCAAATTATAATTTCAATAAGTAAATACCCCACATATTCTCATATGCACTAAAACCTAAGAAATACTACTGCCCTGCCTCAGGGTTAGCCTCTCACGTTACAAAGCTACTGCCCATCACTCAATACAAATATGAAGTGGTTTTCTCAGATGTGTAAGCACTTTTTCTTAAATATAAATGTCTAAAATGTTAGTTGGTTATTTAACAGAACTCATTGTACCTTTTCAGAGAAAAATAAGTGCTATGTGACCTGGGACATTAAAGTGGACTCCAATTCTTCCCAATCCATCACGGTTGCTCATGACCATTCTCATTGTTCCCTTGCTCAGAAACCTTCAGTCCCCATCAACATCTACCCTTTCATGCAAAGAAGTCTTCACAGTCTCTTGCTGCCTGATCTTCCAGCCAGGATGGTGTGCTGTGCTTTAAGGCATCCTCATCCACAGGTAGAGTTTGTACTTAGTGTGCATAGTATTCCTCAACCCTTGCCTGGCCAGCACCACTGCCCTGACCACGTTGAATTGTCCTATCTCCACTTCTTACCCAGTTTTATAGTGCAGGAGTGATTCACTGCACAGCACCAAGAGAAATGAAGACTCCGTTCTGTAGTCACCTTAGTATTTTTTATTGTTCTAGGGAGGCAGACAGACAGACAGACAGACAGACAGACAGACAGATGCCAAATTTTTCCTTTACCCCATGAAACATAGATCCTCTTCCTGAGTGGAGGCAAGCCCTAGAAGAGAGGCAGCATCCTTCTTTGTGAATCCACGTATCTTTCTCTTAGCTCCACAATTTTCTGGTAGCTTAAGGGTACACAGAAATCAAAAGGAAATAACAATCATTTTTTGATTGACACTTAAACAGAGGTGTTTTACCTAGATACAAAGCATGTTAATTATCAATTGCATTGGCCTACAAATTCTGAAATGATAATTCAGGTTAAGAACTAGATGACAGAAGTTGGACTGTAAAACAACAGGTTTGGTTCCAAGCAGAACAAAGGTTCTATACTTATCCTTTTCCACAGAGCAATAACCAGAAAGGGAAATTTACAGTTCCACTAAATGTTACGAAAGTGCAGGATTGGGTAGCCTATCTTGACATTATAAAAGAGAGTTTAAAATGGAACTAATGTACATTTAAGTTAAATACTCACTGAAGAGAAAGAACAAAGTGCTTTTTTTCTTTGTTAAAGCACAATTATGCTATTACTCATAGAAAGTTGTGCCAAAGACATTTGATGGACAGATTTTCTGACAGCTTGTACTTTGTTTTACAAAAACGTATATTTTTCTTCTTGTGCTATAACGCCACTACCCACAGTTTAATCAAATATGAAGTGGTTTTCTCCCATCTGTAAGCATCTTTTCTTAAAGTACCTAAAATCTTAGTTGATTATTTCATAGAATTCATTGTACCTTTTCTGAGAAAAATAAATACAATCTGACTTACCATTCTTTTGACCTAGAATGAGGTACTACAGACAGACTTTTGATAAGAAGAGGACTTCCCTTCACTCAGAATTCAGCTCCTCCTAAAGCCAAACTGCATAGCTCCAAGAAGTATATATTTATTCAAATGCTTCCTGAAAAGTAGTCAATTTACTGGCACAGTTATGAACAGTAACTTACAGTAAGCCACAAGGACTTATAGCTTAACAAGTTATGTTAATTTGCATAAAATGAATTAACCTTTACATTAGCTTTTTAAATTTTTTAAAATATTTTATTTACTTATGCATTTGATACAGAGTCTCACTGCACAGCTTGAACTCATAGTGATCATGCTGTCTCGGCTTCCCCAGTGCTGAGATTACAGGTGTGTACTACCCTGCACAGTTTTGGTGGGCTGCATGGCACAAAGACTGGCACAATGTGTAGTACCAGGGATTGAATCCAGGTCCTTGTGTTTGCCAGGCAGGGACTTGGACTGCTAAGTTATCACCCTTGACCAGTTTTTGGTCTGAGAACATTTATTGATATGCAACAATGACTAGGCTCCCAAAATCTCACTACATGAAGAAATTAGCACTATATGTTTTCTTCTGATCGACTCACTTAGTAAATACTATGTCCAACCATTGACATTGACAAGTTGTGGTAACCCACATGTCTACAATAGAACACTTTTTATATATAAACCACTATAATCTTTTGGAGGTGTCTTAGTTACTCTTCTCTCGTTGCTGGGACAAATACCCGACACTCAAAATGAA
>NDGM011182510.1:0-10957 GCA_002564305.1 Octomys mimax | reverse complement strand
CTGATGCTGACAGCTTTGTGCAAGCAGCCACTTAAAGGTGTGAGCTAGGGCCGGGCCCCCTAGTCATAGTTTTTAGAGATCCAAGGTGTTTCAATTTCTACAAAGCATATAAACTCTATTTAGGTAAAGTTGTTATATCTGGTTCTCAGAGTGGTGATCACCAGTAGCATAGGTAGAGCGACAATTGAGAACACTAATGTATATAAGGTCCTCAGTGAAAAATGCCACAGAAACAATGAAAGTACATTGACCTCAGGGTTCAGTAAAAACAGGTAAACTTTTTCTGGGTGGTTAAAAGAGTTGGCATATACAAAGGAATACATAGCACTTGCATAAGAAGAATAACAAAATTCATACCTTTCCGAGAGGGAGAGATGTCAGAAAAAACAAAGACATGGCAGGGGAAGCTTAGTGGTAAGAATTCTGGAGACAGTTAAATGGAGCAGAGAGTTTTTACAATAAACAAACTCTGGAATCTTGGTTCTGCCATCAACTTTGGGCTCTTTGGATGTCTTTTTGACATCTTGAGATGTCTTTTATAAATCAAATGTCAAGTCATCTTCCTCAGAGAATTCATGTGAGGATTACAGGCAATATATAACACTTAGTTTCAAATAAAATATCCCCAAAATTATAGCAATTCATTAAAGTGTTTTTACATGAGGACATGACATAATTTGAACTAACATTTGATTATCTTATGCACAGTTTTTTTTCTTGAAAAGTTAAAAAAGGACAAAATATTTTTCTAATGTTGAACTTCACAAAAAATAATATAAGAATTATTACATATATACATACATGATTAACCCATATAATAAAAATCTACTCCAAAATTATGCCCAGATAATATTGAGATCTGAAACTGTAGTGATATTATTAATGGTGAACTTTGATTTCATAGCAATATGTGCTTACAGTGAAAAAGAACACAGTAAGAACTGTGTATTTTATTCAGCTGCATAATAAATGAGAGCCAGGGAGATTGCTCAGTGAAATAAGCGCTTCCCTGGCTAGCACAAGAGCCTCAGTTCAATCCCCGGTTCTGCCAGAAAAACAAAACAAAACAATCATAATAAATGAGAAAGGGAGATGGTTCTGTCATAAAGAAGTCATGAAGTCAGACTTTAGAATCTGAATCCATATTTAAGAGTAATTGGCCTAACCTCTTATTCTCCAATAAGGAGATCAAGGAGCAAACACATCAAGATAACCCAGTCAGTCACACTGCAGAAGACTCACCTGTGAAAAATTGTCTTCGGTCCATGGAATAAGAAAAATGCCTCATGGTGCTAACTTTCTGAAATTAAATTTATTTATTTAAATTTTTAACATTGTTATTTTATAATTAATAAGTGTGGATATTACAAGCTACATCCTTATACCAGGGTAAATGATAGGTATTTTTACTATCCTTTTTAATTTAATCTAAAAATAATCACTTTTATCACCATATTACATTTAAAAAAATAATGCTTCATGAAACCAAACATATAGGAGACACTGAGTCAAGAAACATGAGAAAAGTGTTTTCTAGAGTGAGCAGTGACAAACATGTGGAAACACACATCTCTCGTGCTACTCCTATAGAGTCCAGCGTGGTTCCCTTCCAGGACTTCGTGGCAGGACCAGGAAAATAAGTGCCATTTGCTCATATTCTCTCTTCATGTTTTAGGTATTTTTGTCTCAGAACAAAACTTTTCCAAGTGAAGAAAGATTAAGAAACCTTATTCAAAACTTTCATAATTATCTAATCTAACCTGTTAGCCATTTTAGAATGCTTTGTATAGTGAACAAATAATATAATGCTACACCAAAAATTAGTTTTTTATATTTTATTGATTTATTTACCTATAATTGACCTGAGTTATAACACCCATTTTTTAACCAATTTTTTCTATTTTTTGACCAAATGATTACATAGCCAGAAGTTGCACTGTGCCAGGTGCAGTAAATAAGGTAGATGAGAACACACCATAATATTTTTACAAGGCTGCCTTTCCACTGGATGGCACTTAGCAACAGCATGTACTGAGTTTTTTTTTTTATCAAAGCTCTTAAAGATTCTTAAGAAACAGTACTTCCTGAACTGCTTCAGAAAGAAGCAAGAATGATGATATAAATGTGTAGACATGAGGGGAAATAATTTGAAGGGGATTAATAGCAGTATGTCATTACTATAGTAAAAATTTAAATTTAAAAATGTGCTGTGTTTTTGCTCACTTCTTGTAATGTGCTAACTGATTATTTCTTTTTCAAGACTAAATCAATTTTTGTAGTGTAACTGAGTAACCCGCCAGGCTCTGCTCATAGGTTAAAAACAAGTATTGTTCACAGGACCAAGGCATGCAAATTGTCATCATGCAGGGCCAAACACAGGTTATAATATAAAAAGTATAATATGAAAGTCTCTTATAAGCATAAAGAAAAGGTAGTGACTGTCATCCCAAGGACTCCCAAGGATCACATATACAATCATTTGTTCAAAAAGTCTAGGTCTTACAACTTACGTCAATTATAGGTGAAACAAACCAACTTGAGTAGCTTTTCTAAAATGTTTTTTTCAGTGTGTTGTCTGGGCTGCTTTCTGACCTCTGTCAGTGCCTCCTGCAGCAACTGATGGTCGCCCACTCTTTGGTGTTCTATAGCAGAGACTTCTGGGTATAGTTAAACTCTACAGTGTATCCTTCACACAAAAATAGTCTTTCTCCAACAATGAATCCTCCAAATTTAGTGCATTTCACTAAAGTATAAGACAAACTTAGCCTAAAAATACCCTAACTGTTGTATGAATGACTAGTATTGTATTTATATTTAAATAGGTAGTCATGCCTTCGTATGTACTGAACAGTACTTCCGAGATCTTGAAGGATATGAAAATTTCCAAGTAGTTAAATCCCTAGAATAAAATAGCATGCTGTCTGTGTATGACATACAGACATTATCTAATACACATTGTAAGTCTGCTCTAAATTACTCAAAGTATAGCACCTAAATCAGTGCAAATATTACATAAATAATTGTGGTAGTTACCATTTTGGGAGTGACAAAAAAAAAAGAAAGCCAGTATATCTTGGACTTCATTTCAAAAGTTTTGATCTAATTGTTTGAATGTGTGGATGTGGAAGCTGTGGATATGAGCATATGACTGTACTTACTTCTCTAATACACACCGTATCAGGACACAAAATGAAAGTGAATAAAATATTTCAGTCAGCACATGGGAAAAATACTTTCAAACAAGAGCAACAAATGGAATGTCCTCAGGGTCACTCCTTCAATAATTTCAGTTTCTCAGGTAGTCTCCTTCCTCCTCTGAAACTGCCTATTCTTGACAGTACCAAATTTTCATACTGTTTGTACACTGACACTCATAACTTGCAGTTTCTTGCAGCCTGAGGGATTTTCATAAGAATTTGGAAATGGCTTAGTTGAGATGATGGATTCTTGTAAGTCTGCTTGTAAGGTAGGGCTTTTGTGTTGGTGAAACAAGTTTACTATTTGTTTTTTTATGAAACTTGTAGGGCTGGGAGTGTAGCTCAAGATTAGAGCTGTCATGTGCCAATCTCTCAGCTCAGTTTGCAACAGTGGAAGCAACAACCATAAATTTGGTGTTAGAACTGTAAGATATGAGTAATTTCATTTACTATCTTAGATTAATTTTCTTATCTATATACAAAAAATGATTGATCACATGTTACAGGACTGACAGTAGCATAGAGGAGAGCAGTATTTATCTGCAATACTGTAGACATTTTTCAAATGTTAAGGCCATTTGATTTCTGGGTCTTATTCTTTTTACTTTAAGACCATCCATGCAATTTCATATGTGCAACTAAATTAAAATTAAATTGCTGTTATTAACTTTTCTTCTTACACTTATCTATGAAGGAAATAAGTATTCTTAAAATATTTCAGAACATATTATAACATTTTTCACATGATATTTTCTAGTATTACTTTTCCATTTGTTTAGACTTTACTATCACAATTAATAATTATGGCCTCAGTTTTTTTTTTTTAAATATCCTGATCTAATTGTGCGTGCAAGTGTGTTTGTGTGCATATATTTTGCAACACTTGAAATACCTTTTATAACCTTAACTGGACTTTCATTGTTCCTCACAAGATCAATTTGAAAGTAGTCTACCATGAAATAATAAAACAATGTTTGGAAAAGTGGTGGTCTTCTGAGATCCATTCACTGGACTCTGATTTCTTTCCATACTTCAAATGATATTCCTGGTAGCTCCAAAATATGTTAGTGGGTAGTAGGGTTCTATGGAGATAAAAAAGGTATGATAATCTACCCGAGAAAATTTAAATGTATATCTGTATTGATTGGAAATATTTAACAGTACTTTACTAAAATGGCTTTTAAATTGAAGTATGTAGGTAATCAAAATTATAAAACACACATTGCTTTCTTTCGAAGTCCTCTTTTACTGTGGGCTACATGCTTCTGGGTAGGGGTCCTGTATCAGAAACTTTTTGCTATTTAATGTTTCATTTACATTAACAGTTAAGGACAAAGTCACTATTTAGATTGCATTACTTACACAAAAATTTTCTTTTTGTGCACTTTCCAATAATTTCCTCAGTACTACAGTTAAAACACCAAACTGATCCCTAAACAGTATTACTTTATGCTTTATTTTTTCAAGAAAATTTCTCAATCTTAGCAAAACCAAAGCTAATAGAGAATCCTATGACCATAGGGGATACTGTATTCACATCTTAAGATATCGCTCTTGTCCAATCTTTAATGCAACATCTTTCTACACAAAAAAGAATAGCTTGGGGCCAGGGAGATGGCTCAGTGGAATAAGCACTTGTCTGGCAAGTGTAGGGGCCTGAGTTCAATCCCTGGTTCCACCAAAAAAAAAAAAAAAAGAAAGAAAGAAAGAAAAAGAATAGCTCACGGTGTGTCTCATAGAAAATGATATGTATAACAAATCATTAAAAGGTAAAATTTAGAATTTATGTCAGTTATATCATAGCCATACTGGAGTTTCTTAACGGTCCACAGAATATTGTCATAGACTTCAAGTATGGAGAATTTCTATCTCCATGTTGCTGCATGTGTCCCTTACAATCTCTTCAGGGTACATTTTGAGAGAGATATAACAGACTCCACCAAAATAAAAAGGATCATAAGATAATACAATGAACAAGTTTCCAACAAATTGGAAAGTAGAAATGTCTAAATTCCTAGATGTTCAAATTACCAAGCCTGAATCAGGAAAAAATAAAAAAATATAGTTGTTTCAATTTCTTCTGTTAATTTATAATATTAATAGAATGTTTCCCATTTATCTTACCTAAGTGATATAACTATACCACTTGGTTGTTCTAAACCTAGTGGGAACCTGGTATTAGGAAAACATAAAATTTATCATCAAGTAACCATGAAAACTTTTTTAAAATTAAAAGGACAATATTAATTACATGATTATGAATTATGTGAGAGCATAAGACTTTTGGTAAAAATTAACTTCATCAAATATTAAACACCCCTTCAAAGTTCATATTGAACAGAGACCTATGACACCTGAGATAAAAGCTTTGAGATTCTCAGATTTATTTTTGTATTGTGATGTTTAAGTAGGTGGAAAACTATGTAGATAAGACAAACTTCAAATTAAAAAAATATTAATAAAAATTAAATAAATCTACTTTTATGGAAAGAAAGTCCTTTCATATTCATATATTTCAAAAGCAGTTGAAGAGGATTCATCCACTCTCCTGAAGTGTAGCAAAGTGTTACATTTCACCATGAAATCAAGCTCATACCCTTGCCCTGGAAGTTTCAGGTCACCAAGGAACAACATAGTTGAAAAATTGTTGTCATCGTACAATTCTTTCTGTAACAGTTTCAAGGCGTACTCTGTGCTAATATGTTCCTTGGGGTTATACAAATATTTCTGACCACATTCCCTACAAATATCAGAGATTGACTTTATAGGGAGACAGCTGAGTGGGATGCCCAAGAACCCAAAAATAAGGAAAGCAGATTGACTTTCTGAGAATTACTCATGGATAGGTCCTCACCATGTGCACGTTAAAACAGAAATCACAGAATTAATACTATTTGATATCAAAAAGAAGAGAAGTGAATCTTTAATGAAACAAGAATCAAACACAGGGCCAGAAACATGGCTCAGTGGAATAAGTGCTTCCCTAGCAAGGGCCTGAGTTCAATACCTGGTTCCACAAAAAAAAAAAAACAAAAAAAACAAAAAAAAAAACAGAAGAAGAAGAAGAACCATATCCTAGGGGTTGGGGAGATGGCTCAGTGGAATAAGCGCTTCCCTAGCAAGCGCAGGGGCCTCAGTTCAATCCTGGTTCCGCAAAAAAAACAAAAACAAAAACAAAACAAAACAAACACCACAAATTAGCAATGTTGAAATGACTCTTCTGGGGAGAATCTGATCTTAGTGTACTGTGAAAACAGATGTACTAGATTAATCTTCATTGTTTAGCATACATACAAACTCCATGGAGAGGGTGTAGAAACGGACTTCTGGGTCTCACCACCAGAGTTCCTGATGCAGTAGTTATGGGGTGTGGCTTGAGAATTTGCGTGCTTAATAATTTCTCAAGAGATAATTTCTCTACTGATTACATAGTAGCTCACTGTGCCATAGCACATACTCACATAATGACAAAGCTCATCTTTTCTTTCCATAAAGTCACTGTTCCTCAGATACCTGAATGAGTGCCATTCTAATGTCACTGAGAAAGCTTATATTGTAAGAAATAATAAATTTCATTAATTCCAAGTAAATTATAGATGATGTGAACCCAGGATTAGACTTATATAGGCTTAGAATGGTCTATAATATTTAGTGACCCAGAAGTTTGAGTTTATATGATACTCAGAAAACCTATCAGGAGAAAGAGAAGAAACTTAAAATCTGAGTAGGTCTATCATCCAAAGGATTTACGATGGTTTTGTTTGCAAAGCTGAGGTATAGAGTTTGACCAGCATAGATTCAGCAAGATAAGCTTTATCAGCAGCATATCTTGCATTAACAAGCACCATATGCCTAAATTCATAGACATGCCACCAGCTTTTGATATTCTGTAACTAGGAAATATTCCAGGTTTCCTCTTCTTTTCTATATCTGACTTCTTCTGTGGATGTATGTGAAAATGTGATAAGAAGGAACATGAAGCCACCAACAATGGTAAGAAGCTTTGCTAAGTGGTCTTCATAGCAAGAAATAGTTCAGAAGAAAGAAAGGTGGTGGAGTTGGATCAAACGAGTCTGTGTGTTAGTCCTGCTAATAGTTGGCTATATTAATCTCTCTGCAATTGGGTTTATTCAGCTGTAAAGTAGGAATAGTAATAGCATCTCCTTCATAAGATTGTCCATAGGGCTAGTTGACTTAGTATGTGAAATATGTACAATAGTGTCTGGCACAACAGGAACTACTCACTAAAAGTTTGCCATTATTATTCAGAATATAAAAGGCATTTAGTATGTAATTTCCAAACCTGCAGCAGTGAAGATTTTTGGACTTATTTCTACTCTATCTTAACACTAAAATTAGCATCTTTCCAAGTCCAGTTCCTGGGTAGCTGCTGTTGCTATTCTAGGCCATCTGTGATCTCCAGTGGCACCAAGTTTGGCGTTTCCAAACCATGACTAGATCCCGTCACAACTTCTAGTGATCTGTTGTCTGTTTATTTGCAGAATTGGTCATAATTTAGTGCTTTTTGTATAAATTGTCTACATTATCTCTGAAAATGCTGCAGTTGTCTACTGAGGCGCCAGCATTTGGACGGGTGTTATAACACTACATTTTCTCTTCATTACAGGTCCTAAAAATAGGGTGCAACTGACTAACGTTTTCAGCCTTCACAGCAAGATTTGGTTTGTCAGGAAATGATGTGGGAGTAGTTCTCATATGCACTGAAGGTGCAAAGTGCAAAACAAAAATAACTCAACAAGAGTTTAACAGGCTTTCTTTATGTATGTTATTTACAAAGGCCACAATCTGGAGTTCCAGGCAGAGACTGAGGAAGCTTGGGAGACCCTTCTGGAAGAGGAAATAATGCCAATATGGATTACACAAAAGGGAATATGGAATGAGGAAAGACAAGGTTTAATTTATTATCTCTGTCCTCTTCATCAGTACTGTATTCATGTCTGTTCAAGCATTGATAGGACTTTGAGTTTAATGCTGGAAGGATACTTTGCAATGTAATGGATCTAGACATACAGGGAGAACTCTGTAGCATTGCTGCTGAATTTCTCTATGTACCATTTTCCCTATCTTCTCCGGTGGGTGATTAGTTTTCTTTCAGTTGTCTTATTTTCTTATATAGAACAAACCATGTTGTATTAGTGCATTTTAATTGCCTTTTCACTTTCTGCAGCTTCATAATGTTTAATTGCAAATATTTAGACACTTCAGAATTATTATTCTTACCATTCAATATAAAGATCTAAATATACGCATGAGGCAGGATAAAAAGGTTTCTTCTTTAATATGACTTCAATTACAAAAAAACAAGCTATTATATTTGATGCATCTTTATTCCAACTCCAAAAATCATCATATTCATGATAAAGCTAAAATTCTTAAATGAATATTATTAAATCATTTTGCTCCCCCCTTTTTGCTTTTATTGTGTTAGCCTTTCTATTACCAACTTAGAAGAAAATTCTAGTCATTGCACAGCATTGGAGTTGAATTCTTTATTTTCATACCGATGAAATATTGTCACAAACACCTTTCTTAGGCTAAAGAAGATTTAGAATAGTTTTGCTTTATCACAGCTTGCACTGTGCTTTTGCAGTTAATAGACCTACATAAATGAAATAAGCAAAGAGCTTTTCCCCCTTTGCATTTTTGAGGTACTTTCTCATCAAAAGTTTTCCAGTTTTACAGTGTGGAAAACTTTCTCTTTGTACTTAAAACTCAGAGGGCAAGAAAAGAATACACTATTTTATGTGAGAAGCAAAGAAGATGATGGATTAAAAAGGATGTACAATGTTTTCTGTTATATAAGACTATTAGGGACCATGCTTGTTCTGGTTTTTGTAATTTTTTCATGTCCTACTTTATATAACTCAATCCATTGTGAGCCAAATGTGAAATAAGCAAATACAGTATTCCATATTTCACTTTGTCAGCAAATTTATAAAGTGGAGAACAAACACAATAGTCATCATGGTTCTTAAATAGAAAATGAGGCGTTTTTCAAGTTCAGGGACTGGTGAAAAACAGAAGGTTAAGGAGATATTTTTAAACAATGCGCAGGTGTGTTTGTTACTGTTGATGGAGAAGCTCATCCATTTACTTCAATTAATAACAAGAATGAGCACATCAATACATAAGCTTGTTTTTTACTCCAATTTGACAGGTAATAGCTGGGCTGGGAAAATGTCACAACAGTTTTGTCCTGCCTCACTGGCTCTAACTAGTTCAGTTACAATAGGAATGCATCTCGCTAAGACTCTGTGATTCATAAGAACACTGCATCTGTTGACTCACAGAGGGGTCAAAATCTGTGACAATTAATGGTTTAAAATCAAATCCTTTCATGGGTTATTCATTTGGGCACTAAGTAAAATCAAGTTGAAATATTTATGAACAGTATGAAAATGTAGAAACTTCCTTTAGGAACCTGTCTTTTCATATTGAATCATGAATGAAACCAACTATGTTTGAACAACAACAAAAAAAATAATGTAAGAGCCTTGCTACTACTCTATTCCATATTCTCAAAGATCCGGTCTAAAATCTAACAGATATTAGTAGCAAAACTCCAGTGTTTTTTAAAAGTTCCTGATTTCATGAATGTGAGCAGATGAGAGCAAATTAAGCCTTCAGCAGAATTAACAATGAACACTGCAGTATAATGACAGCATTAAGTTGCTTCCATGCAGCTCACCCAGTGAATACATGCTTTCCTTTTATATGGTAAAGCTTGGCTGATTCATAACCATTTGGAAGGGAGAGGAAAACTAGCAGTGTCTTAGGGATAAAAACAAGAGTCTACTTATACTATTCCAGTGCCAAAGGAGTTCGTAGAGGTACTGGCTTCTAAAGTTCTATGGAGATCAGGAAAGGACTTGGAAGATATATGATGTGCACAAGAATTATGCCCTCTTCAAAGCAGGAACAGTAGTTTTTACATGCTGTTATACCTGCAGCTTCTAGTACTACCCTCATCATACACAATGAACTTCTCCATTGTTTCCTGCCAAATTGCATTCTTCTTCCTCTTTTTTTTTTATGGCGGAACCAGGGATTGAACTCAGGCCTCTGCACTTGCCAGGAAAGCATTTATTCCACTGAGCTATATCCCCAGCCCCAAGTTACATTCTTCTAGACCTCTGTACAGTCTAACTAATTAAACATCTCCAAGAAAGGATGCATAAAATGTAAGGAAGGCAGAAAACATGGAGGACAGCCTTCCTTAGCTTCTTGCCCTGAAACTTATCTTCTCACCATTTTTTTTTATTTTATTGAGAAATATATAGCAATGAGAGAGTTTCAAAACAGGTTAGTAGGATAGTTACAATAATCAATACATTACATATTGTTGTCTTCTTAGTTGTTATTCATAGTACAAGATGCAGACATGATATCTTATCTAAACAGTATTAGTACAAATCTTTCTTCTCATTGAACTAAGAGAAAGTAACTATATATCTATTTTAACTATTTTGTATATATATATATATGTATATATATATGTATATATATTTTTTTCTTTCACTGCAAAATGGTACTTCATTTATATCCCCTTTTTTTTTGTTTTGCCAGAGATGGGTATTCCATTTCCATTTAAATATTGTAGGTGTGTGGATTCAGCAAAATAATCCCATATAATCCAGTAGTCCATAATTGTAGTGTGCTGTTTGCAGAACTGGCAATGTCAGAAGTTGTAGATTTGAGCCTTTTTACAGCTCTCCATATTAATATGGCTTTACTTTTTA
>NDGM011182500.1:0-12609 GCA_002564305.1 Octomys mimax | reverse complement strand
AAAAAAAATGTTTGCAAACTTCTTGTACTTAGGCTTAGAAGTTAACCTGATAACTTTAAGTTCACCTGGACGTATTTGCCTGGACATGTACATTGTTTTCATAGCCATTTGTAGCACCATTCATACCACAATTCCCAGCCCCAAATCCCACTCTCATAACAGAGATTCCCAGATCGACTGTACGAAAAGTAAATAAATAAACAAATAAATGGAAAAAAAAAAATTGAAACTGTCCTAACAATTTGGTTTGAAATTGTAAAAACATAAAATAAAAATAAATAAATAAATAAAAATTCATCCACTAAACAGGAAAATATTGATGTTCACAGAATAATAGAAATAAATATGCATTTTAAAAGCATAAATAAACATGTCAGCTTGTAAGCATGTGAGGATTAGGACACTCTGGACACTCTAACTTTTGATACATGGACACTAGCAAAGATAGAAAAGAAAATACAAAGGCAGAAGATTTATAGTTATCTAAAAATTTTTATGCCAATAAATGTTACTATTGGAAGCTTATAAAGATAAGCATTATCTAATGTCAACAAGTTGTCTAGAAAACAACTAGTAATCCAAGGTCAAAATAGCTTTTATTGGGCCAGCCTCATAGCTCAGCAGATTAAAGCACCTGCTTAGGCAGATGTGGGCATTGGGGTTTGATCCCCAGTATGCTGTGCTGGCCCCACACTGAGAGGCATGCTGAGGTAGAGATTGAGACTGGGCATGGTGGCACACACCTGTAATCCCAGTGCTTGGGAGGCAGAAAACAAGAGGATCACTACAAGTCTTTTCTCTGTAGTGAGACCTTGTAGACCTGTACTAAATACATAAAAAAATAGATTATATTGTGTTTGCCAAACAATACATCTTTTGTGATTTTTAGGCTTGTGGGCTTAGATTAGTTTCGTTCCCTCTGAGCTATTCACTTGCAAAACTCAGAAATAAAGGTAGGTATTTTCACAAAGTATTTTATTTCCTTGACTGATGTTATACACAGAGATTGTTGCAACAGAATAAAATTGCCTCATACATATGTTATTGAAAGACTTGGTTATATTTCCTGTAATGTGAATGTTGGCCCAAGATCTCACATCAAAGTTCAACTACATCCAAATCCTTCTGACCTTGGTAGTTAAGAATCTTGACAACAATGTATCACTAAGCAAAACTGGGGCAGATGGTGACTCTCAATGTACATTATGCACAATGAATGTGTGAAAATAATGCTTTTGGGGAACATTTCAAAGTGGATCTATTAATAAATATTTTTAAATTGTATAAATTTTGAAAAGGATAAACGAGCAATTACCATCATTCATAATGTAAATCTCATTTTTAACACATGAATGTTTGAGATATTTCAGTGGACATATATTCATTTTTTTCTGTGTGCCCAACTTTCAGTTAGGTGTTCAACAAATATTTATTGAATAATTGAATAAATTATATAAATATAGATATATTTCAAGCTTATTAGCTTTGCCCTATAAATCTCAATCTCTGTAAGATAACTCTTATTTTGAGGAATCACATTTAGATTTCAGATATATACTTAACATAAACATTTATATGTGAAAAACACAAAGATTACCCATGTAATAATCTTAAAACAACAAAATGATTCTTTTCTTAAATGTTTGCATGGTTTAAAAGAGACCAAAATCTTACCAAAAAGACATTGGTTTGAATCCTGTTTCTGCAAGGTTTCAAACTGTCAATCATACAAAAAATATTTATCTTCTTTGTGTCTATTTTTTCACATGTTTAGTAATGGTCATCTCAGGAAAGTAAATAGAATACCTGAAATTTCATTCTGATACACAACAACTGGAGAAAATGTTTATCAGAGCTACTAGAAGTTCTTTCCCATCCATTTTTTTTTCACTTTCCATAATTTTGAAGTTATTGCTAAAGTGTGCTTAAGGAAAATACAATTACCTGAAAAGTGTGGTTTGAGTTCTCAGAAGAACACTTACACATTTGTCTAGAGGAGAATGCTGACTTCTGGCATCTTACAGTGCTTTAGTCTTATGATCACTGTGTTTGGAGGAAAAATATCTACATTAGAATCATGGCTATTCTACTTCCTAACTCTGGGTCATTGGATAAGTAATGTAATCTCTCTCAATTTTACATTCTACATTCTAAAATAAAAATAAAACCTATGTTACTGCTTGAACATTTGCTCTGAAAAACAAAAGAGATAAATGTGAAAATACATTGTAAAGTACAAGATACTATAAATCTGCTACAAATTTATTATCATTGCTCACTCTATGTTAGATTTAGCTTAGTAGTTATGCTCATTGATTTTTAGAAGCCATTATTTAGTGTTTAAGAAAATTGACTGAGAATAATGAGAGAAATTCCTTAGCAAACATAGCACACATTACCTATAATGATAAAATTTTATCTCGTCTTTTACCACAGATGTGAAAGATGACCTTGAAAAACTAATTTATTCTTTTAATTTCTCAATTTTTAAAATGGAAGCAAGAATAGCTTCAAATAATTCAGGTTAACATGTGGATGATAATGGTGAGATAGTGGATTAAGAACACTGTAATTCCAAATGTATCAGGGTGTTTCCTGTTGACAATAAGGATTTTTCATTATCCAATCTGTTTCTTTGGCTAAGAAGGGCATTGAGTCCAATTTTCCCCTGCAGTTAAACTACTATGTTAACATTTCATTAAATGGAACTGTAGTAGTTCCAAAATGTCAATAAAAGTAGCATACTAACAGGGAGTAGATTTTCCACTGGCAGAATCTGGTTTACTCATTCATAATAAAAACAGTTGGAAAAAGAACCTTAACATTGACTATAAAACATTTTACAAGTTCATATGTTAAGAATTGCCACATATACCAGGCAAATTTGCACATAGCTGTAAGCTCAACACAAGGGACACTGAGGCTAGAGGATCCCTGCAGTTTCAAGGCCATACTAGACTACACAATACATTTAAGGATAGCATGGAATACACAACAATGTCTTTTCCCCAAAACAAACAAACAAACAAGATAATTATTGTGTATAATATGTTTAAATCTCAGTGATTTACTAAATATCAAAATATTAATTCAAAATACTTTTCAAAACTAACAGCACCTATTTTTTCATATTATCTAATAATATCTTGCAGAGAGGATTCATTTGAGGACAAAATTAAAAATGGGATTCTTTAAAAGCTAGTGTCAATTTTTCTGAATGCAGCTCCTTAAATAGTGTTTGTGGATGGAAGTGGAGCAGCAATGGAGCAATATTGGTAATAGATATATCACAAAATTATTGCATCAAATAATTGAAAAATAAATCTAAAAATATACTGTAATCAGGTTGTATATATAGATGAGGTATTTATATGGGTGACAGAAAGATTAAAATCACTAGAAGCTTTCAGGCATGAAGGAGTTGTACACTGTAAACATTCAAATCAAGATCATTCATCCGTGACAGAATGGCTTGTAACTTTGCACAAAGGATAATAAACTGGCTTGTAAGCAAAGTAAGTAATTCTTTAGCATGCTATTACATGTATAACAATCTTCGTAACATATCTGTCAAACATATCATGCGTAAACACAAAGGTAATTCAAAATAAATCTTAAATCTAGAAAAGGGCAGACATAATAATGCTGAAGTAGTTGTTATCTTCTCCTTTGAAGTTTAAGATATAGATAATTGCAAAATGTGATAAATCACTTTGGGTATATTACCTTTTTGATGGTGAGTATCCAAATTAGAATATGATCCTGGAAAATACCTGTATACACTGTGAGGAAGAAGTTTTTAAGCTAGGATTTTTTTGTTATCATTTTCATCTTATCTTAAAGGATTTACTGCTAATCAATATGTGATAAGCATGTATTTTACTTTGTATACACCAGGTTGTAGTGATGCAACAAAACACCATGTGCTTATCCCTTCCTCCTCTCCCTCCATTCTCCTGTAATTTTTGTTTCTCCCTTTTCATTCTAGTTTATATTATTAATCACAGTTCATGTTTATGTCATATAATGTTAGGATCCTGATATGGCATATCTTCACTCTACTTATCTCCCCATCTGACCTCCCTCACTCCTTACTCTTGCTCCCTTGGATGCCTTCCATCTGCAAGACATCCTTCCCCTTGTCCCATTCTGTCTTTCTTTTATTTTCTCTTAATTTGTGCTTTATCTCACTCAAATGACAGTTGCCATATGGTACACAAGTTTATGTGTCTGATTTATGTCACTCAAAGTTATATTTTCCAGGTGTAACTATTTTTCTATAAATTTGTCAAATCTGCCCTTTAATTTGAATATAATGTGGAATGACCAAAGCAAGACATACTATTTCCTCATAGCCAACTTCAACTACTATCTATTCTCTACTTTTATGAGTTAAGTTGATTCAGATCCTACAAAAGAGTGAGCATATTATTTGCCTTTTATGTTTGATTTATATCACATAGCATAATTTCATCTAAGTTCCTCTGTGTTGTTGCAAATGATAGAAGTGTTCTTTTAATTTCTGCAGAGCATTTCATTGTGCAAAAATAACTTCTTGTTTTATTCTTTTCTGTTGAAGACTTTTCTTAAATCATATAATATTAATCACACTGTTGGTAAGTTATTATGGACACAAAATAATCAGGTCATAAATGTAAACCATGTGGTTACTGGAAATTATTGTTTTGGTTATTGGTTCTCACAGTACAGTAGTGTGGATAGAAAACATATGCTTTGAAAATTTGTAGCTACCAACTAAAAAGTTTTTAAAGCATATTCTTGACAAAAACACTTGTTCTTTTTGCAATTGTTTCTCCAAAGAGAAAACAAAATGGGAATTGGTGAATTCTTATCCCTAAAGAATATAATCTAACCTTATGAAATTTGAACATGCATCACCTCTA
This sequence comes from Octomys mimax, assembly GCA_002564305.1. Taxonomy (NCBI): domain Eukaryota; kingdom Metazoa; phylum Chordata; class Mammalia; order Rodentia; family Octodontidae; genus Octomys; species Octomys mimax. The sequence continues at coordinate 7,705 of NDGM011182500.1, read as the reverse complement.
AATTACTTAATAGGAGAAAATAAAAGTTGTCATAATAGCTGACATAAAATAAGTACATATTCATGGAGTGCAGTGTGACATAATAAAACATGGCAAGAACATTATAGGATATTTTATTTAAAACTATTTAGAATATAAAATACATTGTTATTTACTATATTTTCTCAACTATATAATAGAAACTCTGAGCTTATTTCCACTACCTACCTGTAATTATGTACTCATTGATCAATCTCTTTTACCTGCCAGCTGTCTTCAGCATTTAGTTACCATTATTCTACTCTCAAATTCTATGACATCAGCATTTTCAGATTTTATATGTGAATTAGCTCATGTAGTATATGTCTCCTTCTGTGCAAGAGCATACCCTTTTATCCACTCTACTGTACTGACTTTAGTAGAAGTACAATGGAAGTGGGTTAAGAAATGTGAAATTACTTTGGTTTATAAGTTTTTCAGTTGTGGTAAGAATATTGCATGTTAACTAAACTTTGGAAATTACAAAAACTTCCACATGAACAAGAGATATCAGTATTTTGAACTTCTAGTTTTTGTCCAGAAAAAGCATCTGAATGAGGTTGTACAAGATTTCGTTCACTTCTGAGAATTTTTTTGACCTTATGCAAAATTTCAAGAAGTAGTTTTCATTGTGTTAACTTCTCATAGTATTTAACAGAATTAAAGGAATCTTTTCTGCTTAAATTATCAATTGATGCCTTAGATGTGAACATTTAACATTTTATAGACATAAATTTGAATATTGTTCATTCCACTTAGGGAAAAATAATTTCCCACTTCTTTATTTGCCTCATACATACTGATAGTTCACCACTTGCAAAAGCTTACGATGCATTCTAGGAATCATTACTGTTTTTCATTTCACTGAGGCATTATATCTTCCAATTATGCTTTCATTCACCTAATTTCTTCCCAAGTTTAGGCTCTGATACAGTCCTACAAGCATCTCTTTCAGAATTCTCAATAGATCATATTCAAATGATTTACATACTTGCCTTTTTTAATCATATGTGATGAAAAAAGACAGAGATCATATTTATTTCCATTACACCCCCAAGTCTAGAAACATTACCTAGAATGAAATTAAAATTGGAGTTTTATGATGATTCAACAAGGACAAACCTCACATTACTTCATCCTGAGAGAAAATATTCACATTTTACTTATTTTTGTCTTATAGAAAATTATAAGAATTTTATAAAACACTATCTGCTTAAGGTCAAAAGATTATATTACAGTAGAACTTTGGGCCACTGATGCTTTGGATTGCCAACCATTTGTTTCACAGAGGCATTTGGCAAAATTTCCTTTTTGTTTGCAAACTCTGTATCAGATGACAAATATGACCACAAACATTTTTCCCACATGAACACAAATATGGCCATCTTTTCCACAGTCATGAAAATAGTTGAGTACATGAATCAAAGAAAAACTGTAGGAAAAAAAAAGCACATAAATAAAGTACCACTGTACTTCATTAACACCTTGCCAGTGACGAGGTTGCTGGTGACTGTCAATTACAATTTAGTAAAAATTATTTTTATAAAAGCAAAAATAAATTAGCATAATGAACTTACAGTGTGAATCTTATGAGTAAGTCAACATTCCAAAATAAAATCAATGTTTATTCAACTAGCAATTGGCATAGCCTAGAGGCTATTAAACTTTTCTTACTGGTGTTTTCATCTTCTATGATATGAAACTTAAATGAAAAGTAAATACTTGAAAGAGGATATTGATAAATTAATGAGAAATATAGGCATACCTTAATTAACAGCCTCTAAATTGGATATTAATAAAGGAAAAAATATAAACATAAAGAATTTAAATCTTTTCTTTCCCCATATTATATAGTAACCTTGCTTAAAAAAGCAATAGACCAATTCCTAGGTTACTGTAAAACATTATTCTTTTATCTGCTACCCCTCACTCACTCCCTTGCATAATTAACCAAACAGACATTTTAATAAAGCATAAAGAGAGGGTTGAGATGCAAAGATGAAAAATATGTACAGTGCCCAAATCTTAAAAATAGTTAAAAGTATAGAGAAACTCAAAAGTGTAGTTCAGTCTAATAAAGATAATGGGTACCCTAAAATGAACAATTTTACCATTAATCTGGATATTGCTTGTTTACATGTGATAATGCAAAAGTAATGACAGTGTCTGTGTTCAATAAGTCTGTCCAAATTGTAATGACTATAAAAAATTATGCCAATTTATGTAGGCAAACTATTTTCCATTCAAGTTTCACTTTACTAAAACACCCTTGTTATGACTTGGATCTAGAGGACCTCCACCCCAGCAAAGCCTAATGCAGTCATGGAATAAGGGCTTTTCAGAACTTGCTGGATCTAGAGTGTGTGGTTCTTGGATCAAGAATGTGTTTTTGTTAATTCACTCCACTGATTGATTTAGCATAGTTCTGGCTAAGATTAAGGGTATGAGTGCTACACCTGGCCTAGTGTAGGTAACCTCAACAAAGCCTGCATGTGCAAACATCATATTGTCTCCCTAGTGTACAAGCTGAAAGAATACATAAAAGCCAAACCACACAATAGATATTGTGGAAAAGAAAGAAACTTGCTGAAAAGGAAGAGTAACTTGGATAAAGAAAAGAGAAAAAGAAACAAAGACGGAATGGAATATATACTAAGATAGTTGCACTACTAATTTCTGTTGGTTTATTGAAAGGAACTGTCAATGCTTAATTGTTTAATCAAGTTTGCATGCTTATTTCTTGTAATCTGAGCAACTGCTTTGAAGATAACTATGTAATATAACAACCACTGTTAATTTTTTATCATCTTGTTTTGACATTCTGTATCATATATTTATATATATATAATTCTGATATAATTCTGTATCATATATATATATATATATATAAATATATATATATATATATATATATATGTCAAAAAGAGGGCTAATGTGTTGTCCCCTGCCTGATTGCCACAGACATTTCTCTTTTTAGATGCCCCTGTGCCACACCACCTTGTCTTGGAGACACCTGATTATGAACTACAACTTCTACAAATTGTGAGCCAGATACATCGTTCCTTATTTACTTACTTACTTACTTACTTACTTATTTACTTATTTGGTACACGGTCTCACTATGCAGCTCAGACTCATAGTGATCCTCCTATTTTCAGGAGTGAGACACCAGGCCCAGTCTCTGACAGTCTCAGGCAGTCTTGACCTCTCTCAGCCATTTTCGGGGGCCAGCTCAGCATGCCTGGGTTTGGGGCCAGCATGGCACGTGGTGCTGGGAATCAAACCCCAGTCCTTGGGGCTTGCCTAAGTAGATGCTTAGTTCTCTGAGCTGTCTCACCAGCCTGATCTTCCCCCTTTAACTTTAGGGTGTCAGCTATTTCTATTTTGTCTCAGCATTGAGAAAAGTAACTAAAACAGTAACTCCATTGTGAGATTACATTAATTTTTAAACTTTATCTTCATATTTATATGTGTCATTAGATTTATATTTAGAGATTGATATAGCATCTTTAAATAGCATATTTGATCTATCATTCCTCTATACTGGACAATGTCATTCATTCTGATATAAGAATTCAAAGAATTGTCAGAACAAGTATCTAGAAATGATGAATTAGCAACATGAGAGCTAAAGGACATCATGATTGATTTGGCAGAAAGCTGTTAAGTATGACCCCATGATAGGAGCAAATGTAGACATAGGATAATTTGCAAATAATTCTAGAATTGTGATTGTGTTTTTAGGAAACAACATTTTAGAATGCTAAGCATATTTCATTATTTCACTATCAGAGCATCTAGAATCTCTAATAGAAAAAGTACAGGATTCATTTTGCAATCTGCATTATCATTTGAAGTACAACAGTAACATCAATAATTGTTACCTTAGGCAACTGCAACAGCAAAGAGAGAAAAAAATGGAACGGTTCATTTCATTACAGAAGACATAGAGTCCTTGGAATTGAGATGCCACACTTGAGCACATTTAGTGCTTAGCAAATAATTTCTGAATGTCACTGATCCTAGATCATTTTTAAAAAGCTACTTTCCTTTACTTTGAAAGATGTGATATGCTGCATTTCATCACTTTTTTTCTTACCTCATTCTTCTTTTGTTTTAAAATATGTGATGAGGCTTTCAGCAAAGATTAAGTACTGGCAGACTATAATGCAATGGCCCAAATACTGTTTGAATTGGAACCTCAAATCTTGTGGAAAAATAATAAATTAAATAATTAATAAAATACATTTCCAGAAGATACTATGTAGATATGTATTTTGTTTAAAATTCTTTACTATTTGTTCCTTCAAGATTCCTATAGACATATGTGTAAAATGCAAAATTCACTGGCCACGTTATAAAGGATTAAATAATGAAATTAAATAACTTACCAAAGTTCTAAGTAGCAAGAAATTAATAAAAGATTCAAAGCAGTTCTCCTTTCATAAATCATTAGTTTGACTTTCTCAATATTAAACCTCATATTCCCTTAAAATATTGTGTTATATATTTAATTAATGCAATTTTGAATGTACTGGGAAAGTGTTTCAGTATGAACATATCAAAACCAACATACAGTATTAAACAACTCAAGCTGCCACTGAAACTCTGCTTATTACTGTTTGTATATAGATGCCACCCCTAAAGATTCTTGCGTATATATGTGGGGTTTTGGAGCTGACTTGGTCTAGGTCATGTGATACTTGTATTACTGGTGTGTTCAAAATTAGTCCACTGATTGGAATTAGCATAGTTCTGGGTGGCACCACCCAAAGAGCTCATAAACTACATGGGATAAAAGGGAAAGGCAGTCTGGCTGATCACTGCTTCTTCTTGCTGTCGGCCTGCCTTAACGTGGACTGTTTCTCTTCTGCCATATCCATGTATGATCCCACCTGGCCTTGGAACCAGTCATGTAGACTGAAACCTATACTGAAATGGTGAGCCAAAATGCACCTTTCCCCCTTTAACATCGGCTATTGAGTACTTGGTCATAGCAACAAAGAAAGTAACCAAGAGAATATTTTTCTGGAGGATTTTTTTAAAGCTCTAATAAATGGGACTATGAAATAAAATCATTGTAAGTAAGGTAAGGGTTATACTAAGCAGTTTGAAAAATAACATTGCATTCTACTCATTTCAGGTAGTAGATTTATGGTCCAAGATATAAGACTACTTCATATGCTCTTTTAATTACTTATTCCTGGAACAACAACAAAAAAAAAAACCCACCTGATAGTTACTTGTTGAAGTAGAAACGGTTCATAATCATCTAGCTACAAAAGAGGATAGAATAGCAGAGGGACATGGAAGGGGAGAAACACTCTATGGCATGCCAGGAAGGACGTAGCAAACCTTCTTTCCTCCTTTGTTTTATTTTTTTTCATTCACACTTATGGTGGACTTTTCCACATCCACACTCAGAATAATGCTTAACTAATCAGTGAACTAATCCAGTTTTCATACACCCAGAACCCAGTATTACATATCCATGATCCTGTCACATTCCAGTGCATGAGGCCTTCAGGAGACATCCAGATATAAGCCATAATATATGCATTTGTTAAATTAACAGTCACTAAGAAACACTAATTTTGCTTAAGAGTAAAATCTTAAATCTAGTTGGAACTATCAACTTCAAATCTAGCAACAACACATGAATCCATATGCATTGTGGGTGGGAATCTTACAGACTAACAAATATTGTATTGTTATACTTCATACTTTTCACAGGTAGTCTGTTTAAGTGTAGGAGGCATTTTTCCTATCTCAAGTACTATGTACATATCAGACACATTATAATGCATATTATATTCTATTAAGACATCCTATGCAAATTCTGTTATCTTCAACTATATTTAAGAAAAAGAAACAGTAAAAATTGTATATATTTGAAACACTTGAATCTTCTTTTTTTTTGCTTTTTTGTTTCAAATGATTTCCAAATAAATATAATTTGTGTAAATTAAGAAAGATAAAAGGAAAGATAAATTGAAAGCCTAGACTGAAAATACAAACCACAGAGTGAGAAAATAATTTAGACAACAATCCCTCAGACAAAATCTTTCTATATAGAACATATAAAGAATGGAGGAAAAAAAAAAGTCTGGGGAAGGTAGTTCAGTGGCATATGAGCCTGCCTGCAAGTGCAAGGTCCAGAGTTTGATACCCAGCACCAAAAAAAAATCAGAAACCCAAATTTAAAGATGCACTCCAAAGAACAGCATTGGAAATGAAACACACTTCTCAGACAAAGGAATACAAATGGAAAATAAATATATGATGAACTGTTCAAAGGATTGGTCATTCAAGATATGTAAATCAACACAACACTGAGATCAAATCTCATCCAAGAAAGAATGGCTGCCATCAAGAGAACAACCAATAACAAATTCTGGAACAGCTGTGGGGAAAAGGAACCCTTTTCCACTGTTGGTGGGAGTGTAGGCTGGTGTAACTATTGTGCAAATCAGTATGAAGGTTCCACAAAAAAAACTAGTATTAGAAGTTCTATTCAACCTAGATATTCTCCTACTGTGGATTTTCCCAGAAGAATTAAAAACCTCATATCACAATGATATATGTGCACCCATGTTTATAGCAGCACAATTTCTAATAACTAAATCCTAGAAACAACTCAAGTGCTAATGAACCAAGGAATGGATAAAAATGATAAGGTCTTTTTTATACAATGGCATGCTCCTCAGCCATAAAGGAGGATAAACGAGGCATTTATATATAAATGGATGCAACTAAAGACCATAATTATTAGTGAAATAAATCAGACCAATAGGTGTAAGCATCATATTATCTCCCTGGTGTGGAAAAGTGACAGTGTAAATAAGGACCAAAACGTACAATAGATATTGTGAAATGGAAAGATAGTGTTCAAAAAGCAAAAAGAGCTAGATTAGGGAAAGAAAAGAAGAGAGGGAAAAAGTACAAATTAGTTTTACTACTAGTTTCTATCAGCTCTTAGAAAAGAACTTTTGTGAAAATATTGCATGGAGATTTTTTTTTTACCAATGTATCTTCTGCTGTGTGTATTTATTTATTTATTTATTTATGTTGCAGAATTAGGGATTGAACTCAAAGCCTTGCACTTGCCAGGGAAGCACTTATTCTACTGAGCCATCTCCCTGGCCCTTGTGTGTAACTATTTAAAATATAACAACATGTAATGTATGAACTATTGTTAGTCTACTATGATATTGTTATATTTTTATTTTTTCCACACAATGAAAAGAAAGTCTACATAAATGATATTTAGAAGGTTGCGTGTTTTCCAGTTTTATTTTCTCAATTATCACTTACTATTCTGTTTATTCTGTATTTGCTGATGAGAGGTTATATCTCAAATATTATTGATGCAATTCCAATTCTCTTCTTTTTCAATCTGTTGTCTTTAGCATATTGTTTTAATATTTCACCTGTATTTTACATTTTTATAAATGTACTTAAATTTATTCTTTTCAAAAATAGGTGTTGATCACTCAAAACATTCTATAAAATGTTGTGTTCTGTAAAATAAAATTTAAAAGGTCAATTAGATGTAAATACTTCCTTTGAGATACCTATACTCTAGCATGGATGTTAGCAATTTAATACTAAATGAGAAGGTTGAGGGGCTGGCGAGATGGCTCAGTGGTCTAGGGCACCTACTTGGAACAAGCTGAACTAGAGCACA
>NDGM011182499.1:0-10291 GCA_002564305.1 Octomys mimax | reverse complement strand
AAATTTAAATTGTGAAGACATATAGAGGGACACACAGAAATATATCCTTTTAAGTTATAGGATAACATGTTCTTATGAATGTAAAGACATGTCATCATATATCATACAATAGGATTCAGCCATTCTTAACCAAGTCTACAAGTATTTCCTAAATTTGCCTTCAAGCACACATTTATTCAGGTTCCATTTTTATACCAAATGTTGAATCTTCTCACGCTCTATCCTTGGGAGGAAAACAAAAGCTTTCTCATCATTGCCTCTAATATGTTAGATCCTATTTACAAATCAGGACACTCATTTGTTAGTTTTTCTGCCCTATGATTTGTGAGCCTCGCTGGAGGAGAAAGACCCTGCTCAGGGCGAGGGGAAGTGAATCCTGAAGGAGGCTGGATTCCAGTGTCTGATAGGAGCTTCCCATTTGCCTCTGCCCAAGTCGTCTGTACATAACTGGAGACGCATCATATATCTTGATTCTTCTGTGTTTCCCCATTTCTCTCCCTCAAGTACTTTTGACACAAGCATCTTATTATTTCTGAATGTCACTTAAGTATTGTCTTGTAAAACTTAAATATTTTCCTATTGAGATGTATTTTTTTCATACTGATTCAGATAAGTGCTTCTATATCTTTATACTAAATACAGTAATAAATATCTTAGTGTTTTCTGTGTTCTTATAGATTTTTTTAATTATAGTTTTTTCACGAATATGTGTTTATTTATTTGGTCATTTTAAGCTATATTTTTTATGATGGCTTTCTCCCCTCATTCTACCATAGAGCTACCTAATAGTCTTTTTAAAACTTTTTATTTTAAGGAAGGGTCTACAGGGTGTTCAGGGTCTCATTATTAGATCAGACTCCTAGTGATCTGCCTGTTTACAGCCTCTCAAGAGCTGGGATTACAGGTGCACACCACCATGCCCAGTCTTATATTTTTATTTTTTATTTTTATTTTTATTTTGGCAGAACTTGGGATTGAACTAGACCCTTGCACTTTCCAGGCAAGTGCTTATTCTATTGAACCATCTCCCCAGCCTCCTTATATTTTTAAAGACATGAGAATTTTAAATTTTACCCTAGAAACTTTATAAATATACAAATTACGTTGTTGTCAATATGTATGCTGTTTTGTATTTTTATGTACTATATGCTAGGCTTTATTAATCAATTATATGATGTAAATTATTACTATTATTGTTATGGTTTGTGTCTAGTTGTCTCCCAAAGCCTCATGCAGTCATGGGGCTGACTTCTAGACATCATGATTTATTCATAATCTAGTGCTGGAATTATGGGTGTGAGTGCTGCTGGGATTATGGGTATAAGTGCTGCTGGCATTATGGGTGTGAGTGCTGCTGGGATTATGGATTTGAGTGCTACACCAGTTTGAGTGGGATAGCCTGAATGCAATTTAAGGGAGACAGACTTGCTCTTTGTAGCCCTTGTGCTGCCACTCCTCCCTTTGTTCTTGCTTTTCACCACTGCCATGAATGGCTGCCCTCTGCCATGAGCCAGGCTGCCTTGGAGCCAGCTGAGTATGAACTAAAACCTCCACTAACTGTGAGCTAAATAAACCTTTCCTTCCTTCATTTTGGGTGCTGAGTATTTGTCCTAGCAATGAGAGAAGAGTAACTGAGGTAATTATGACATTTTGGATATTTACTTGTATCCCTTAAGCAGCTGGCAAGTGAATAGTCCACTTTTATCATACACAACTTAGAATCCCACTCTTTTTATATTCTAAATTTCAACATTAGGATATTCTTGAACCTTCTATTCTAGTGATCACCTCCAGGCCTGCTGCCTATTTTGTAAATAAAGATTTATTGGGACACATTACATATACTATTGTCCCTGGCTGCTCTCCTGTTATAAGGCAGAATGCAGGAATGACAGTATAGACATTATGGCCTGCAAAAAATTTTTTTAAGGATTTATTAATTTGCTACAGGGTCTTGCTAGGCAACTGGGAATCATAGTGATCCTCCTGTCTCAGCTTCCCCAGCACTAGGATTACAGGTGTGTACCACCATGTCCAGTTTTACTGGCCCACATGGTAATACCAGGGTTCTGGGGCTGGCATGGTATATGGTACCAGGGATCAAACGCAGTTCCTTGTGCTTGCCAGGCAGGCACTCAAACTGCCAAATTACCTCCTTGTTCCCTGGCCTGAAAATATTTATTATACACCCCTTTATAAATTTAACACCTATTCTGTTTTACATAACTTTTTGCCTAATCCTGTACTGATATGTTGTTTTCCCTTAGTTATTATAGTCTTTGGCATATGTTGTACACAGTAGTATAAATTTCCACCCTCAAAGATGCTTCTTCTTAAAAAAAAATCTTGTCAGAGCTAGTCCACGGATTTTTGTCTTTCAAATGTGTCCATAATTTCCTGACTTCCCTAAAAGAATCTTGTTTGTGTTGGAAGAGTGATTGTATAAAATTTACGGGCTTCTAAAATTTTGACATTAAAAGTTTAGTATGTGTCCAGTATGGTCTCTTCATCTATGAAAATGAGGTAGATTTTTCTGGTACACATGTTTTTACTTGTGTCTTTTCAGTGTTACTTGATAACTCTCTCTAAAAAGACAACTACATATTTTGCTGTTCATTCTTAGAAACTACATCTTTCAGGTTGCCATGTTAAATAACAGTCTTACTAATTTCCAAGTTTTTTTTAGTTGATTTACTTATATAAGAGGAAAAAAATCATATTAGCAGACAAGGACGATAATTTTGTCCTTTTGTTATACAACATCTCTGTCTCATTTATCAAGAATGTGGGGCTGGGGAGATGGCTCAGTAAAATGAGTGCTTGCCTGGCAAGTGCAGGGTCCTGAGTTCAATCCCTGGCACCATAAAACAAAACCAAACCAAAAAACCCCAAATAATGAACAAACAAACAAACAAAAAGTATTGTTAAGTTATGGAAATTATTATCTCAAATATTTTGAGACTTAAATTACAGTGAGCATCTTGTTACTCCTATTAGTGATTGTTTTCCGGCATGTACGCCATAAGAACATAGGCTTTCTCCCTTATGCTGTGTGCATTGATTTCTTTTCTTTTTGTTTCTTCTCTTTCTTTTTCTTTTTTTGTATTTAGGACAGGGTTTACAGGTTGTACAGGGTGTACAGGGTCTCACTGCGTAGATAGTACTTGTAGTGATTCTCCTGTTTACAGCCTCCCAGGTGCTGGGGTTATAGGCCCCACAACCAGGCCCAGTCTTAATAGCCATTTCAGCGATCCCCAGGGGTGGGGCCGGCACAGAAGATGCATTGATATATTTTCTAACATTGACAGTCTTTGCAACTGCATCAAAACTCATAGTTTTTGGATATGTGATGCTTGTTTGCCATTCACTTTTTTTTTAATTTTATTTTTATGTGTTTGGTACAGAATCTCACTATGCAGCTTGGACTCGTCCTGTTTTCAGCCTTCCCAGCACTGGGATTATAGCTGTGTGCCAACATGCCTGGTCTCAGTGGTTGGCTTAGCATACTAGGGGCGGGGTTGGCATGGCATGTGGTACTGGTGGTTGAACCCTAGTTCCTGTGCTTACCTAAGCAGGCACTGAGTCTGCTGAGCTATTTCTAGCCATTCACTTTTTAAAAAAATCCAAGAAGTAATGTTAATATTTTTCACTATTAATTTACTCTGAATGAAAACTAAATGTTTCCTTTTCATTTCAATCAGATCTTACTCCACATATTCTGAAGCTATGCTGTCATATGTATAATTTTTGTGATTAATATATGTTAGTAGAGTATGTCTTTTATAAATAAGAAATATTCAAATTTGAGTGCTCCTATTCTTTTTGCTTCAAATGTTTTGAAAAATATTTTATAGATTTGAACATTTTATTATTTCTTTTCAAGCTTTGAAAAGTATTTCTATTTGCCTCAGGTGTATCTTTTTAAACAGGATACATACATTTTGTTTTTCTTACTAATCTTTGAATCTGCAGCTTTCAACTGTATAAGGAGACCATTTGCAATGTTTTTTTTTTTTTTAGTTTTTTTTTTAAAGAGTTTCCTTGAGTAGTCCTAGCCAGTCTTGAACTCACTATAGTCTGGTTTGGCCTCAAACTCATGGGGATCCTCTTGCATCAGCTTCCTTAGTCCTGCAAGTATGAAAGTGTGCCACCATGTCTCACAATTACTTTTAATAACTATTCATAATATTATAAGCATTTGGCTATTATGATAACAAATATATGTCCTTATTTTATGTATTTTAATATTTTTCTTTCTTCTTGTATTTTCAGTTACTCAATTTTTATGGTACTATATTTTTCCATTTGTTTCAGCATGACACATATCTAATATTACATATTTAGTACATATTCTTACGTTATTGCAGCTATATTTAACTATCAATGATATTATTTTCTAGCATAAGTAAGATTTAGCAATTTAATGTTATTCCTCCAGGATATTATTTTAAATGTATAGGAATATATTCTTTAAACATATTATCTTTAAATATATATTTATATATCCCAAAAAACACACTATAATTTATTTTTTCTTCCCCCCCAAAAATCATAGATTCATCATATTGCTGAGTGATTTTGCTTTTAGTCCTGGTATTTCTGGCTTTCTTTCATTTGTCCCATTGTCTTCCAAATACTATGGGATATTAGACTGTTCTTATATGTAGGAGAGTGTGTGTGCATCCATGCACTTGTGTGTGTGTGTGTGTGTCTGTATCAAATGATTGAATACATTGCTTCAATGTCATCAGAATTCCTGGCAAAGCAACTAGTGAATGCTTTTTTTTGTTAACCTATGAAAGCATGGGTGGCTAGACCTGGGAAGAACCTTTGAGGTTATTGTCATTAATAAATCAATTAACTAAGTGAACATAATTTTTATACTTACCATATTATAAAAACGTAATTTTGTTTTTAGGGAGACAATGACGAAGAAAAGCACATTAATTTCTACTTCAAAAGGCTCACATGCCAGCAGGTGAGAGAGCACAGATGCAGCCTGATGTGCATGTGTAAAAAAGTCATGGGAACACTCTAGGAGCACAGGCCTGAGGAAGAGCCCCTGGGCTGGCTCCCCACCAAGCAGCACATCATCTTCTCCCCGGCTCACCTAGCCTATGTTTTTCTCCTTTCTGCTTGAGCACCCTTAGTGCATCCTTGGAAAGCCTTACTTTGTATATCATTGATACTATTGGGTCCAAACCCACATTTTTAACCTCTTCCATCCTCTCCTCCCAGTATTTGTACCTAGAACTCATCAAAATATAGGTTGAGTTTGTTTGCATGGTTCAGATATTTGTCTTTCTAAATGCTACCTTAGACTGTTAACATGGTCCTTAAACTACACTGTTCAAACTGCATGAGATACTTCAGATGTATTCAACTTAAAAAATACAATGGGACTTATCATCGTCTTCCAGACCAAAGGATTCCTGCTTATATAGCTTACGGAGACATTAATATGTTTTAGATGCATCACTCTCTTTCCTTTGAGTGATTCTAGGGCTTAGTCTTTTTCTCCAAATCCAGTGCCAAAAAGGTATGAGGCATCACAAGACTAAACAAAATGGAAATAGAAAAGAAAAAAAATGGTAACAGTAATTAAATTGAAAATAAAAAAGAAAAACCATAGTAAAAAGTAAATAATAATAGCACTGAATACACTGAGAGAGCCAAGAAGTCATAAATGATTGCTATAGTTAGGACATAACTTTGATTCCAACTTTGTAGTAGTTTACTTTGGCTCATATTAATATTGTAGTCAACTAAAGTCCCCACATTGCTCTCATATAAGTGGTTTCAAAGTTAAGCATGCTGATTCTTCATCACAGTTATCATTCATCTTATTGGTTTCTGCTCCATCATGTAACTCACATGCTTATATGGTCTGCCTGAGCCTCTGCCAACTACAGATCTGTGACTACCGCCTGTCTCTGGGCCTGTAAGGAACTGTCCCAAGGCTTTAAACTAAGGTCAAAGCCAATCTTTCTTTTTCAGTTTAACATTTATTTAGATTGCTTGTACTCAACAATGTTATATGCAATTACATTTTCATGAAGTTCATCAACTAATTTTCTCATCTAGTAGTTTACTAATATCTAGCAGCATTATTCTAACACTTGCTTCAAAATATAACACATTATTCAAATTCTCAAACATTGATTCTTAAAGAAATTCTAAGAGGAAATCATATGAACATGGAGAGCCATAACATTTGGTCTGTTAGGCAATGTTTAGCCACTTTGAGCCAAGTTGTCTATACTGATATCAATAGACTTCCTAAATATATTAAATCATTACCACGTTTTCCTTTTAGAAAACAAGATCGTCATGGACAAGTAGAGAGGCACTTGGCACTCAACAAATTCCTTATCTACATTGTTGCTACACACCTTTAAAACAACTGAGGGAGAAATAAAATTCAGAAAAAGCTTAGAAACTTCTAAAAGGGAGGGTACAGCAAGAAGCATGGAGAGTTAATAGCTGAAAACACAACTGCAGCATAATAGCTTGTCTAGGGTCCAGTAAGAGGTAAGAAAAACAAAACTTAGTGTGTGAAGCCAAGGCAGGCTGGGAAAAGACCTGGGAACTGCAGATTAGGTGAATGGATTCAAGCAGCTAAGACAAAGAGAAGCGTTGCACAGTATGGGCACAGGAGGGGAGAGGAGTTTGAACAGCAGCTTTCCTGACTCAGAACTCTGGAGGTGCTGAAACATGGCAGGAGACGCAGGTGGGAAAGTTAGCAGGAGCTGGCCATGAGGTCACTGGGTACCACACTGAAGGGTTCAGCCTTGGCCTTCCCCTCTAGAGGATTATGCAGGTTTCCATAGTTTTGTGGTATGATCCTGAAAATTTTTTTTTCACATTCATATTTAAAGTTTAGAGCTGAAATACACTAAATTGAAGGTATCTCTTGTAGATAATCAAAGAAACCATTTATAGATGCTCCTTGAGTTTCCTAAATACAACCATAGCTCTCTGCTGTGTCCCCAGGTGCTGAGCAGCCAAGTTCCCACTATTCTAGCCTGTTCCTGTCCAGTCATTTCCATTATATGCATCAGCCTTACAGATATTCCACTTAAAAATCAAGTTTTGGTAAACGAAAGAGTGATTTTTCTAATGAAAGATTACAATAAAGATTATGGAAGGTTTTAGATTAGGAATTCACTTAATGGGTATTGAAATGACTTTTTGATATTTGAAAAATACATTGTGGCTCAGAGTAAGAAGTTACCATTTATAAGATATTTCAGAACATTTATATTTTAGTAGAAATATGGATGTTTTAAAGACACTAATTAGAATTTACAGGTAACGTTTGAATACCTAAAACAGAATCACAGATCATAGGTACCTCATCATTTTGTTTGTTTTTGAGACAGGGTCCTGCTATGTAGATCAGTTTGGCCTCTGATTCACTGCCTAGAGAAAGATAGGTAGCCCAGGCTGACCTTGAACTCAGGATCTTCATTCTGGGTTTGCAGGCTTGTGCTGCCAAGACTGGGAGTTTCCATAATTTTTAGTGTATTCTGTGTTAATAGACTTTTTAAGGAAAACAAGACGTTTCTGACTTCCAAACTAATGCAATTGTGGTTTGTATCCCAGTTTGTACAAACATTTCTGTTAGCCCAGACATGGTTAACTGCTGCCTTTTCATAACTTACATTTAATTTTCTCTTACTGCTTTCATATTTTGTTTTGAACCACTACCAATAAAAGCCATATATAAAGCAAACAGACACACAGACACACACACACACACACACACACACACACACAGCTACATGCATACACACATACACACTCCTCAGAAGAAAATACAACTGGATATCAGCAAAAAGGAAATTTGAAATAGACTAATGGGTTTGGAAATGATCTGCAACATCTTTCTTACTTGCTTGCTTGCAGTACTGGGGATTGAACTCAGGACCCTGAGCTTGCCAGGTAAGCGCTTATTGTACTGAGCTATCTCCCTAGGCCCTGCAACATGCTTCTTTACTGTAGTGAAAGAAACATGATTCATAGCTAAAAGCTGAAAAAAGGCTCAGCTTGGGGTTCAGCTTTCCTGACGTGTACTGTGACCTGCTGAACACTGGAGTCTTTGGCCCTGTTTTTGTTTTTCATGGAATGGGAATTCTGGGTTTTTTAATAGCAAAAGAAAGTGTGTGTGTGTGTGTGTGTGTGTGTGTGTGCATGTGTGCACATACATGTGTGCAATTTGTTTGGGGCATTATATTTAACATGTTCTGTAACATTTGAAATTGTAAAAATTAATTGAAAGCAATTTTAAGTAATATTTCAGTGGTGGTCTTGGTCTTCATAAAGTTAACATGGAGTTCTCAATTATTTAAAAGTCTTGAAGACAATTGATCTGTTAAACATTTTTTACAGAGATAAACACAGATAGTAAAAATTCACATGCACCTAGAGCCACAAGTTACTTTTGAGCCCAAAGTGGCTTATGTTTCAGGTAGGCATCTCCAACTCTGCTTGGGGACATAAGCCTACCTCCCCACAAATAGGAGGGAAAGACAAAGCTAGATAACATGAACATAAGAGAGTCGTTTTCACTGAAGCAGGTTTTGCATGACAGCTTTGCGAGGTAAGTATTGTCGACATCATTTAAACAGCTGTGTGGCAACTGCAAAGCCTGAACATTCAACAAAATACATTTATACCAAGGATATTTATAAAAATCTGCCCAGAGATTTGTGAGAAATAAGTCATCTCTCCCTTTTCCCCCGAAGTATGCATGGTATATGTGCTAACTTACTGAATTCATCCTTCATGCAATCCCAGTTTATTAAAGAGGTTAAAAATTTATAAAAGTCTGATGGGATATGGTTTTAATGCTTCATCACACTACCCATCATTTGCTTTTCAATCTAGATCAGAATGATCTTTCCTACTTCCCTGCAATCACCTACCTGCACAGCTAATATTTTCTGAATAGTCTCCTGAGAATCTGTCTGGAACTTGGCCAGCTTCATCAGGCTGAAGAGGACCACCAGTCGGAAGTGCTCCTGCCACTGCTCCCGCAGCCTTCTTTGCAGCTGACAGAGCTAAAGGCAAGAGGGAGGGGAAAACACAAGTCAGAGTAGGAAAGGAAATTAATGGCGGTGTTCAAGAAGAATGATGGAGGGAAATATAGAAAGCAGTCAATGGCCCGTTCTGCACTGCACGGACCTGACAGGAATTTCACAGTCCCTTGATTTTTCAGCCCACTCATGTGCATTCATCAGAAACCAGTCACATCTGGCCGCCAGGATGGGGGGTTAATTTTCTCTAAATGCCTCAGCAGTTTTGTTCTAGCTGAGGCAAACTCTGTGACTGCAAAGCTGATGAGTAAAATATTTCTACTTCACCCAGTTTAACTCAAAACCGATAGCCTCGGGACATATTGAACCTTTCTCTAAAAAATAATCTTTTGAAGCTTTTTTGAATGGCCCATCAGGTCAAGCTGAAGTTTAAAAAATGCAACTTTAAGACTTTGATGGACACCATTGCTTTTTCTCCCCCCGCCCCATAAAGCTTACTGTGGCTTGGCAATGTGTGCTTTAGAGCATGACAAAACTAAAGAGAATTAACTTCGCCATCAATTGCAGAGGGGGAACAATAACAGGGAAGAAATTTCCAGCTAGAACTTCCTATTAATCTGCCTCCCTCGACTATGAGACACGGAAATATCTCACTGCATTGAGGTGCAGTGTTTAGAAGTGGCAGGCTAAATACTGGCCCTGTGCAGGCGAAGCAAGGCTTCTCCTTGGCACTATGCTGGTAGCTTTGGAGGTTTAATATAAAAACAAAACAGCAAACTTTTACCAAGACACAATGCTGTCTTGTTCTCCAACAGTTACCAGAACCACCCCATAAAAATCTATAAGGCTGTTGGCAAAGGAATACATAAAATTACCAGTGAAAACCATTTTTAAAATACTAAGACATTTGCATATAGATAATTCTGTCACTTTTGTTTTAGTAACATGATAAGTACTCAATGTGATTTGCAGAACCAAAAATTAAACAAAATTCATATTACACACTTTAGATAAAAAGTCATATAAAGTACCTCTTGATATTGGAGTAAAACCATGCTTTTAAATGCCTATTTTATGATATTGTTTAGTCTGGGTTACATGTAAAGGCCCTTTGTAAAATTTTTACAGTTAATGCATGGGTTTCACAGACCTTCTCTTTGTATATTTCAATAGAACCAGTTGACTTCTTTCTTCTTTTTTTTAAACATTTATTTATTTATTTTGTGTGTGTGTGTGTGTGTGTGTGTGTGTGT